>LGRX02033520.1:0-70345 GCA_001247695.2 Cymbomonas tetramitiformis
ATACACAAAAGCGTGACATAAAAAACCGGATTTTTCAAAGAGAGGGACAATCTAAAGATTTTTCCCCAATACACAAAAGCGTGACATAAAAAACCGTATTTTTCAAAGAGGGGGACAATCTAAAGATTTTTCCCCAATACACAAATTTGTCACGTCATAAAACGGACTTTTTCAAAGAGGGGGACAATCTAAAGATTTTTCCCCAATATATAGCTGGTTTCTGCGAAATCAAACCTCTAAAAATTTATACACAAAAGCGTCACGTCAGTTTTTATTTAACGACGCTATACAGTAGGCTGCGACTACACTATACGTCACGCAAAAAGCGTCTTAAAGCTAGGCTGTAAAATTAGTACACTATACGTGACGCAAAAAGCGTCTTAAAGCTAGGCTGTAAAATACTATACACTATACGTGACGCAAAGCAATGTTCGTTCTGTAATAGCTGGTTTCTGCGAAATCAAACCTCTAAAAATTTATACACAAATTTGTGACGTCATAAAACGGACTTTTTCAAAGAGGGGGACAATCTAAAGATTTTTCCCCAATATTTTAGGTGTACTGAAAGTTACACCCCGTCAAAGTGGGAACAGCCACCGGAACCTTCAGAAAATAGTCAAAAAGCTAAACAAACTTTTTGACCGCGACTCCGTGAGAAGTACTAACAACTCACTGAAGAAGGTGTTGAATTAGAGTTTGTGGTGCTGCTCAACGTGAAGGTACGTGGAGATAACCACACCAACTTTTGAAGCTTGTGTACGATGTCTTTTGGTGGCTTTTCTGAAATGTTAGACCGCCCTTTGCTTCACGGAGCACCTTTGTGGCAGACAGCCTTGGTACAGAGAAATGATGAGCTGAGTTGCACAAACACGCACTTCCCCCCGATATCAGGAATCTTGGCTAAGTCTGACTTTTGTGCGGGGCCAGATGGGATGGCCGGGCGTAACAAACAATCCGCTCACTATTTTCCCCAACATTGCCTACATCGCCTTCCCGATTCTCCCTTACGAGCTGTTCATGTGGTTGCCGATTGTTCTCGCATACTATGCTGAAAAACCGACTGAAAAAATCACCTTGCCCAGACTTATCACGTTCATCACTTATTTCGGAGGCATTTATGGCGGTTTGGTTCATTATGTCGCCTTATTGTCGGTCCTGTCTGGTATTCCGCACCTCGATGAGGATCACGGCATTTGCACGGCCCTCCCTCCGCCAACAGACGGGCCGTGGTGCGAATTATTGACGATGCACATTCTCTTAGCGGTTCCCATGGGGACCTACTTCCTTTACGTGATGTACGTAGAGAAAAAGAAATATGGCTGGTTGTCGTGGGAAGGCGACAATGAGAAAGTCGCCTTCTTCTTTCGGGCCGGCCTGGTCTTCACCACGCTCGGCATCAGTGGCGAGCTGCCTTACTTTGGGCAGTTTGCAAAGGTGGGCGGGGACACTTTTGATGGCACTGGCGTGTACGCCGGTACTACATGGGCTGACTGGTACGAAGGCCGTGGTTACATCGAATTCATTTCCTACATGAGCTGGCTCCTGTGCGGCTTGTACTTTCTCGCGAAAGCCGCATATCACAAGAAGGCTGCTCATATGGTTTCTGGTATGGATTCTTGTTCGGAGAAGAACGCTGCCGGCGACGTCAACATGTAAGGGGGCCAAAGGGACGGAGCCCAATTGCCTCTGGCTACTAAAGCCTACTCCGTCCGCCTACAGCGCTACAGGCTACACGCCCACCGGCCACACGCATATTTGCCGACACCGTGTCGTATACATCACGGCGTGGGCGGCAAATATGTCTAAGAAGTATCCGCACAAGAGATATCATCGGTGGACAATGGAAAGAGGTGTAGCAGACAAGGATGTGATTGTAAGGACAATATGTGGGGCTGGCGAAGTGGCTAGTTTCAGAGACGCGTGATTGCTTTGCCCTGAGCAAGCGCCAAATTGTGGCTATTTTATTTGCGAAGACAGAGCGAAGTACTCTCACTGTAAGAACATAAGTATGACATAACAGACTTGTACAAACACTTTAAATCACAGTGTTATCAACTGTGGTGTTTGTGACGCGCACGGCACACATTTTGTAGTGGGAAGTCTCACGCCGACTTTCATTCTCTTTTCGAGTTAAGTCTATATGCACTCATGTGTGACTTGGTAGTGAAAGTTTTAAAAACTCTTGTGACGATGCATGTAAGAAGGAGTCATGTGTGCAGCAACCAGAGCTATCAATAGAGTGTGGTTCACAAACTCTTGTTCAGAGTGTCGTAGTGTGTATCATTGTATCAGAGTGTGTCCACCACTGTCACTAGACGGGTGTTTGCGACAAGACGCTTGTGATGACGGGTGCTTTGTTCCCTGAGGATTACAGTGGAGAGAAGGCATAAGAGGCGGAACCGGCTCCGGATCTTGTGGAAATCAATCCGCTTTATGAGTTTGTTGCATACTTAGCCTACTGTATTCTGATGCTAGACCAGATGGAGAGCTCTCCTGAGAGCTTCGCTCAAGCTACAAGTAGACCGCGCTGCTTTGGTTGCTGAGCAGGCTACTCTAGTACTCTTCTGAAAAGAAATCCATATGTAAGAGAAGGTGACCATGTTGTGGCGAGGCGCCTTGTCC
The DNA here is from genome assembly GCA_001247695.2 of Cymbomonas tetramitiformis. Lineage (NCBI taxonomy): Eukaryota > Viridiplantae > Chlorophyta > Pyramimonadophyceae > Pyramimonadales > Pyramimonadaceae > Cymbomonas > Cymbomonas tetramitiformis. Next base: position 2,623 of record LGRX02033520.1, read on the forward strand.
AAAGGAAACATTAGAGATCGAGGATTTAATTCGTCAGTATGCGCGTAGGCAAGCACCGAATATCGCAATGTGTGAGTAGGCAAGTGCTTTTCTAGCAGTTTGTTCATAGACAACTGCTGTAATGGAAGTCTTCGCGTCCACCGATTTTAAATAACAATCTTCGCGTAGGCAAATGATTATAATGGCGATATGCACGTAGGCAACTAAAATCATTTGCCTATGCGCATACCGCCATTGCAACCGAATTTGCCTACGCACAGATTTCTATTAAAATCAATTGCCTAGGTGAAGGTTGCTACTACATGACGGAGATCATTTGCCTATGCACTTGCCTACGCGAGCATCGCAGCAATATTCAGTGTTTGCCTACGCGCATACTGAAATAAACCATCAGATTTCCTTGTGAGTCGGTGGGAAGTGGTGCAGAATTCCACGGAATTCGAGGCTTTTGAAGATTTTGCTCTGTTGATTTTGAACCAAGATCCAAAGGAAATTCTTGAATAAGGCTAGACCCACAAGCGATGCTTCCAGAGCGCGATGTTTCTGTTTTACTGCGATAATGAAATTTAGCCTTCCCAAAAGCAAGACTTTTGCAACCACAAATGAAACCAGACTTTAGGAAATTTGTAAATCAATCTCGAATACATTTTAGAAATCTCAGATGACTTTGAGGATACAATTAGATTAAGAGGTCCAAGGCATCTGCAGAAATTTTGCAGGACATTCCTTTTTAACTTTCCCTCAAAAGTGAGTGCAGAAGAGGACTACGGTAATCATCTAGGTAAGGCATTCATCACGCAACCAATAGGCTTATCATAGAGCAAGAGGAAGCACTAGGGTCGCGCAGAGGGAGAAAAGAGACAAGGCCCGGTTGCCCACCTGCAACATTTCACAAGAGCTCTGCACAGGTCTTTAATTCATCGACAGTACCCACCAACTGCTATCAGGTGCAGGGCAGAACTTTTTGGCAACACGATGATTTTATTTGATGCATATACTGATCAACATGGTTGCACCTTGCATCCGCACCAGCACCTCCTGAGATGAAGAACGGTTAATCGGCAGATTATTTAGTACTTCCAAGGAGATAATTCACACTTTTTGTAGATGGTCGTAACTTAAACAATGTTCATTTGTGTCCATGATCAGTTGGTTGAATCGCAATCAAAGGTTATGCCTACCACATCCTCATCCTTGTCATCCACAAGTGAGCCCACAGGGTCCCCACGTAGGGCGTTTGTGATTTGCCCATCCTGTCACAACCATGGCCAAGCTCAGCTCACAGTGACACGCTTATGGCACACTGGCTCGAATTGAGTATTAGAATACCCTGCTTGATTTTATTGACTTGCAGATCATACACAGCCATTAATGAAAGTGGCATCATCCCTAATATGCATCCCGCACTCAATGTACCATTACAACACCAAAGGTTAATCTTTATGAAAGCCCTTTGCAAAATAAAACGCACTCCACCCCTAGAACACCTTTTTGTGAAAGAATAGTGAGCAGCTGGAAGCACAAATAGCCTCAACGGTGGAAACGGCTCAAAGATCTGAAAAACACATGCCTACAATTAACAGTTGTGGCCACTCTGTTTGCCACAGAACTGCCCCGTTCCTGCTTGTCAAACCTCAGAAGAAGCAGCTGAATGTGGCCGTCAGTGAATACACGAAAATCTCAAGTTGAATTTGGATCCCCCCCAAAAGTCACAAGAGATACCTTGAACATGCTGAACACGCCGACCGGGATGCTGTTCTCTCGACACAGCGTGATAGCAGTTGCATCCATCACCCCGAGATCATGATCCAGCACCTGAGCGACACCAAAACGCATTCTGAGAGATACCCCCATTTGAGGGCACGGATAGCATCTCTTCGCGAGGTAGGGTAACACAAAGGACCTAGAAGCTGGGCAACGCAGAGGAAAGTCGGGAGACGGTAACCACGGCCGGGTTGGTCCCGGGAGACGGTGACCACCGCCGGGCTGGACCCGGGAGACGGTGACCACCGCCGGGCTGGACCCGGGAGACGTTTGCCACCGCCGGGTTGGACCCGGGAGACGGTGACCTCCGTCGGGTTGGACCCGGGAGACGGTTGACACCGCTGGGTTGGATCCAGGAGACGATTGCCACCGTCAGAAGCCATAAGAGCCTGAGAGAAGCGGGCACCTGCTGGTAGGAGACGTGGCGCATATACTGGGCGTTCTTATATTTCGATGGGTCGCAGTTAAAGACGCCGTCCACCTTAGTAGCCTTGAGCAGTGCCTGCGTGGCAGCCCAGTGACTTAGTAGCGCCTCTGCCACACCACGCTTCCCCAAAGAGTTCGGCAGCGCCTCCGTAGCCACCCACTTCGCCAGCGCCTCTGCAAGCCTGATAATACCCCAATCGCTAAGATAGCAAAAGTGCTGACCAGCATAAACCCTACTAGTTTCGGCAGCGCCTCTCGCTGCCCTGGTCTGACCCGCTCGATCAGGCAGCGCCTCTCCCTGCCCTCGTCTGACCCACTCGATCAGGTAGCGCCTCTCGCTGCCCTGTTCTGACCCGCTCGATCAGGCAGCGCCTCTCCCTGCCCTCGTCTGACCCACTCGATCAGGTAGCGCCTCTCGCTGCCCTGTTCTGACCCGCTCGATCAGGCAGCGCCTCTCGCTGCCCCCCTGTGACCCGCTCAATCACGCAGCGCCTCTCGCTGCCCTGTTCTGACCCACTGGATCAGGCAGCGCACCTCGCTGCCCTCGTCTGACCCGCTCGATCAGGCAGCGCCTCTCGCTGCGCTGGTCTGACCCGCTCGATCAGGCAGCGCCTCTGCTGACTACTCCTTCTCCACCAATTCAGTAATGTTCCCCAGGCTTTGAAAGGGGTCGTGGCTGTCGCCGTGGGGCATACCTGTGCGTTTATTTCCGCAGCGCGCAACGCAGCTGCTGTGTCTGAACGAGCATCCCAAATCCCGGACGGAATCACAGCGGATATTCGTGCGCAGCCCTTCCTCAGGATATGCTGTCACTCTCCACACGTATTGATCGGCAGGGGATGGGGACAGCACGTGCCCTCGCCTGAGACCTACGGAGACGCCAAATAGCCACCCATCCTGTGTACTCCGAGCTCGGCAGCTCCCACAAACGAGAAGCTGTTCACAGGTGGAACCACGGCTCTTGCAGCAGCTCGCACCCATTTCAACTTAAGCACTAACTGAGCAGCCCCCACCGTTAGCAAAGCGAATCTTCGCAAGGACTGATGCTGAATCAGGATCGCTCCGGCACAAGCTCCTGGAAGTCCGTCGAACACAGAAGAAGGAACAGAACGGCACCCTGACACACCTGTAGTGAAGAATGGATTGCCGGTGCCGGCACCGAAGATCACGACGCGGCCCCGCTCCAGGTGGCGTATCGCCCTCCGCCGTATGTACGGCTCCGCGACTTCCTGCACCGCCCGAGCCCGCCCGCAGTCGCCATACCGCGTGGGCATCCGGCTGGCACCGGCAGAACACGTCACAACACAGGGCACAAAAAGTGCACAGGAGGAGGAGGAGGGATTCCCTCCCGCGCGCCCACACACCTTGATCTCGATGGCGGTCAGCACGCGCGACGGCACTCCAATGTTCTCGAGCGCCGCCTGCAGACTGATACAGTTCATCACAGTCGCCAGCATCCTGCTCGTATCCCCGACCAGGCCACCCACCCCCTAGATCATCGAGCCACGCCCTAATACTGGGCGCACGTGTATCGGGGTATAACCTTCCGCTCAGCGAGTAAAGAAGCGACACCTGGAACCCTGAGGCAATAATCCCTGTGGACGCAAACCACCAAACAGAGCTGTCCGGGGATAGCTCCCCTTTCAGCCGAGAGAGCAGGGAGAGGCTTGCAGGCGGTGAAGAGGAGGAGCCCGCAGGCTGTGGTGGCGAGGTGCTTGCAGAAAGCAAGAGCGGATGGCGGAGACGTGCCCGCAGGCGAGGACGGGGGTTGGCGGCTAGGGGCCAACAGGCGGTGGGAAGGTGGTAGAAAGTCAGTTTGGGACAGGCGGGGGGGAAAATTTGCTCGGGGGAGTCGCAAAAGATACGGACCGTACTTTGATGTATTGACAGGGAAGGGACTGCTGGAGGTCGCAAAGGTTTGAAGCGAGCAAGCGGCACCCACGAATCATCTGGCACCAGTGGTGACTGCTCTTGGACGGCCCTCGCATATGGTGCGTTCAACAAGCCCGCGGCGGACAGGTCTCCGCGGAGGTGGTGAAAAGTCAGGTCAAAAGAACCGGCGGCGCACCCCATGTAGTCGGCGGAGGCGCGGTCCAGACCGTCGCCCTCTTTGTCTCTCCCACGGAAGAAGTTGCCCCCGCCGACAACGATGGCCACCTGAGCCCCCCGCGCGGCATCCTCAAACTCCTGAGTGATCTGCTCCGCTCCGCACCCTCAAGGTCGTCCATCTAATGATCTCCACTGCTCAAAATGCCGAAGCCAGACTTCGCATCGACAGGTTGCCTTCGCACACAGACACGTGGCACTGCACGGCCGTACCGCTGAGAGCGATACGGATACATCGATCGTTGCTTCTCTCCGAGGAAAGAAAGCACGGTGGTTGGTGTAGAGCGGCACAAAGCGCTCAAGTTCCTTAGAAATTAACTCAACCTGACGTCCTACCTTTGGCCCTGGAATTGAAATGGCGGCGGCAGGAGCTCAACGAAGGCGCGAGAGAAAGGGAGGCGGCGCAGGCGGACCTGCACTCCAGCGAGAGCCGCGACGGCGACCTCACGTGCCACACGCTGCACGACAGTCTTGTCAAGTCCGAAGCCCGTATCCCCAGCGAGGGCTTCCCCACTAATTTTTAGCATCACGCGCTCCCATTTATTGCTTGGGCTGCGCAACACAACTCCCCCAGTGTAAAGAATGCGCATGTCGGTACACATGACTTTTGAAACAGTCATCGTGCTCACACAGAAAGGCAATCAGATTCGCTCAGATCAGAGGTCTTAACTTGTTCTAGCAGCTTCACTCCACAGGAAGGCTAAGGGAACGAAAGAAAGGACGAGAGATCACGTGGCCCACATGTGACGACCCTTTCGGATTGCTACCGAACAGCATATGTCTCAGAATTGTGCCGAATTCCGGAGCTCTGGCAAAAAAGAGTATTGAGTACACATCACACATGAGCCGTGGTGAAATTTAGTACGGCCGTTATCCGCTTCGCGTGAATCGTGTTCCTTGCCCGAGTTGGGCGGCATGGTGCTGGGCCGGTAGTAGGAAGAATACCTGTTGGTGTCCAATTGTTCGCGAGCTGGTCCGGATTCTTCGAATAGGTCATCGTCTTCATCGTCTTCGTCGGTATCAGTCTGGAGAGCTCTCGCGGCTATTGTTGGTGTTCGAAAGCCAGGCTTCACCACTGCACGTCCCTTTTGTGTAGACACTTTCAACGGCAAGCACCGCGAAGGTATCTTCCGCGCTTGAATCTGACTTCCCGACTTCACTTCGCGCCTTGCCACGCAAAGCGCCCCACGAACCAACATACTGCCTCGCTTCTTGATATATGGCCACCCTCGAAACACGCCACGCCAGTGCAAATTGAGAAGGGGTTCAGAAGTGCATGGCACAACTTTTAGACCGCAGCCAGTACTGGATAAAGCTGTTTTTTCCGGCTTGTTCGAAAGTGTGATAAATAATAAATATCATACGACGCGATGGATGCGGACGTGCGGTTGGGGAATTTTGCAAATTTCTCGATCATTAAAAACATACAGTACAGTAAGCCTTATAATGATAATGGCGGTGGTCTCGGTCAATTATCATTATAAGGCTTATATCATTATAGGACTTACTAAGCCTTATAATGATAATTATCATTATAGGCCCTTATAATGATAATTATCATTATAGGCCTTATCATTATAAGACTTACTGTACTGTAGTTGTATATGTATATATCATTATAGGACTTACTAAGCCTTATAATGATAATTATCATTATAAGGCTTGCCAACTTGGTGGTCTCGGTCGGGTATCATTATAAGGCTTATATCATTATAGGACTTATCATTATAAGGCTTACTGTGTCACTGTACCGAGATACCGTACTGTAGTCACCCCAGCGCAGGTACTGTGGTGTCACTCTCGCAAGCCAGAGGTTACGAGCTTCGGCAGCGGCCGATCGCGCGATTCTCGACAGAAAGAAAGGCGATGGAAAGCAGCTCGTAACCTCCGGTCTATCTATAGTACAAAAAAATAAAAAAAATCCTTAAAAAAGTGAAGAAAAAAAAAGAAAAATCCGTCAGGAGGCTCAGCCAGAGTGGCCTGAACCCAAACGTTTCGAGTCTTTCGGTTTGTGCTTCCACTAGACACAAGACAGTAGACTTCGACTTCCACTTGGCTAGGAAGTATCGTATGAGGCTATCAACCATTCCAAATTTCTTCGCTCACCAGCGGAATGCATTCCTTCCACAAACCAACTAAGCGCTTGGCTCACCAGAACAAAGTATTGCCTACTGTAAACATACCAAACAACCAGCCATCGAAACGCCAAACTGATAATTGAATAATGTGAGTTGCTATCTTGCTGAATTTCTTGCTGGTTCTTCTTGCAGCAGGAAACACTGGCGATCCGCCTGTCACTTCTTTAAGAGCGTGCGGTTTTGCAGATCTCCTCCAGAGAAGACGGACACTTGGAAACGGGAACAAAGCCGTGACGCATGGCTGATACAACTGCGAGGCAGAACGCTGGGCGCAACGGGGACCAACTCCCTAATGAGGACAATCGTGTGGTGTTCTTCGAACGCGCGGTGTGCGATCTGTGCGAGCGGCAAATCGAAAAGAAGCGCTACTGCACCCTTAACGAAGGCGAAACGTTCTGCGCAGAATGTCAGGGGGAAGCCACGGGCCCTGTGCAGGAATTGCCAGCTTTTCGCCAGCAGCGTCATGTCATCCGTGGCGCCACTGTTTATGACACCTTGTGTGCCTCATTCGCGCTTCACGGTTCTCTCGACTGCTTGGGCAGCCGCACCATCCTTGACACGCCGAAGTCTGAGGTGCGTTAAACTTGCCTTTCTCGCACATCATGGGCACACCGTGTTCCAATCCTGCCCTCGATACGCCGACATAACTGCAACTTGAATATCTGTCCATACAAAGGACCCTGGAATGGTCCTTAGGCTGAGGGCGCCCATCCCGAGCTCCAGCCCCACAACTAGGCTGAGGGCGTCCCTGCTGGCCCGGCGGAGCCCCCGAACAGGAACGGCAGCTGAGCGCGAGGTACAAGTGGGCGTCTTTTAATCAAGTGCACTCCGAGGCGATGGCGTTCGGGGCCGGACTGCGCCAGCTTGGCTTGGCTCCCGAAGATAGAGTCGCACTCGTCGCAGATCATAGCATGCAGTGGCTCGTCGCCGACCTCGCCTGCACCCTGTTTGGGCTCATCGCCGTGCCGTGCCACACGGCATGGGACGCCCCGACCTTTCAAAAGACACTGCGCCTCACTGCCTGCGCCGCGATTGTTTGCGCGGACCGCCTCATACCGTTCTTTCAAGAACTCGAGCTGCTTCTGCCGGAGGCCCCTCACGTTCGAGTGTTGGTGGATATGGAGGACCGCTTTGAGTTCGCGGAACACCTCCTCGACATCGCAGCCGACGGTGCCGCCCAGATGAGCGCGGACGCGGCTCCCAAGAGGGACGCCGACAGGAACTTGCCGGCTGAAAACGAGGGAGCTTGTGCGACATGGCGTATGCGTGAGGTGTCTCGGCTCGGTCGTAAGCACCCGAGCTCGCCGACCCCTCAGGAGGATCCTTCCGCTGTGTTCGGGCTGCTATTCACCTCTGGGAGCACCGGCACTCCGAAGGCCGCCCTTTTCACGAACATTGCATTCAATTTAAAGGTGATTCTTGCTCGTGGCTCGAGGCCTTCAAAGTACCCGGCCGTCACTTCTGCATGCCTCTCCGTATGCATGCCGTTGCTCTCCACTGCGGCTTAGCTGCAGCTCATGCCGACTCTGCCGCGTGTGCCGTCCACAACGTTGAAAGTCCTTGGGCCTCGCACTCGATATTCGTTTCACAAGGTGTCGGTCATTTCACAAGGACTCTGTCACAACATGTCACCTTGAAGGCGCAGCCGACCGTCCTGGCACTCGTGTACGGTGCTGTGCGGCTGTGAGGCGCCCGACACGCCGAGAGTTGAAGACGGCGGCCCGTTTCGCTTCGGGTGAGACAAGTATGGGTGCACGTCGTCATGCACAGGTGACACGAACCAACATGGTGGTGCGCGGGCACACCACCTTCGGCTTCGAGCCGCTGGCGCATTCCGCCCGCACAAATAGCTGGAGCGACTTAATGCACGGCCTTCGCCACGGGATATTCTCGGGGGACGTGACGACAATCTTCGAGGACATTGCCGCTCTCCGCCCAACCATGCTGGACGGGGTGCCCAGGGTATGGAACGAGCTCTACGATCGCTACCTCTCACTACTGGCAGCAGTTCGCAAGCTGGCAGCGGAGGATGCGAACGGCTGCGGTCTACCCGATACCGCGGTGGAGGCCATTACCATGTCTAAGTTCAAGCCTCGTCTGGGAGGCCGAGTGGAGTGTATCACCACAGGGGGCGCCCCCATCGCCCCGAAGGTACCCGCACATCTGCACGTCACCATCGCATACCTGCATATGGAAAGCGACGAATTCGAGCCTTTCAGAACGTGGTCAAAATAGTCCTGCTTAAAATGGGACAACCCGTCAAGGCATCCCAATAGGTGGGAAGGACTCAGGAAACTCACAGTATGCCATCGGTGTTCACAAGGACACACTATCTGCAGAAGATTCAGTCGGCTGCCTCAACTGTCAGACTACTATGATTGTGCTAGGCTGTTGAGTGTATTTGTGGTTTCGGGGCTGGATGCCACCCCCTGTCCGCCGCCATACTGGGCTCGTGTCACAAGTGACCGGAACCCGTGACTCCGTCGCCATATTGGGCTTGTGTCCCTAGTCCCAACTCACTGTGCCACCTGAGCGCCTCTGAGACTGCTCTGTCACCCGACGGACACCCAGCCTAGGACCAGTGCATACCCCTCTTCTCACCCGTAACCCAAGCACCCACTGTTCCCAAACCTTCCCCTAAGAACAAAGTCGAGTCTGCACCCAAGGTATCGGGCACAGGTGTCCGGCGAGACTTAAAACGCCGAGGATAGGCGAGTTCTGCTAGGCTCTCCTTGGTCATCGGTTTATCAACAAGGAAGGGCGGCAGATTGATTCCGATGACAGTCAACCCGAGTCACATGTCTGTCTCCAGGTATCATGTGTGTGGTCGCTCCCCGTTGCTCTCTCCCTTTCTTTCCGCACTCACCCCCTCCCCTCCCGCCAGTCTCTTCCTCGGCTCTCTCCCCTTGGCCGAAATGGCACTTCCAATGGGCACTCCCCATGCAGCTCTTACGAGTGAGCACAAGAAGCGCCCCGGGTCAGGTAGATTCCGTGTCGATGAGCACAGCTGTAATCCCCACGGTACCGCAACTGTCGTGCTGCGCTGTTTCTATCTGCGGCCCCATCCTCACAGATGCCTGTGTGTCCCAAGCCCTCCCGGTGGCCGATAGTTCACCAACCGTTTGTCGCCTTCCCGACAGCTGTGCATCACTGGTAGTTCCGGCCGACAACCTCGCCACGTGGTCAGGGAAGCTGATGAGACGCCGTATGCTGCCGTGCAACCTGTTGTAAGTGGTCATTGCTACCGGGATGGGCCCCCGAGCTTTGAGGGGCCCGGCATGTGCCAACTCTACCCACCTCCCCTCCACTCACAACTCGCTGTGTGAGTATCTCCCAGAACCTGTCAAGTGACTGCTACACTAATCTGCTCAGCACTGCGCCTACGGCAGATGCCTGTGCGTGCCAAGCCCTCCCGGTGGCCAATAGTTCACCATCCGGTCGCCTTCCCGACAACTGCTCACGGTTAGTTCCGGCACGGCCAGCAACCTCACCACGTGGGCATGGAAGCTGATGAGACGCCGTATGCTGCCGTGCAACCTGTCTTAAGTGACCATCGCTACCGGGATGGGCCCCCGGGCTTTGAGGGGCCCGGCATGTGTCAACTCCACCCGTAACCCTTCCACCCGCACCTCGCTCAACACCCTCCCGACCAGTTCCCCCCATGCCATCAGCCCCCTCAAGAAGGTGGGTCACCCGCCTGCTCGTCCCCATCAAAGTGGCCACCCCTTCCTTGGCCAAGGCCATCGCTTGCTCTGGTGAGGGCCCGCTCTGCTCTTGAGTCCAGACTCCATGCTCTAGGCCCGGCGATGAGAGGTGATCCCACTCTACCAAGATATCCTGGACGCTCGAGGCCGCTTGGCTGGGCCCGCCTGCGCCCACGGATGCCTCTGCAGACCGAGCCTCGGGATACCCTGTCCTTGGCCCCCTGCCATCCGCAGATTCTCCGCTTCTCGCCGCACACCCTCCATGCTCTCCAAGAGCCGTGATGTCCTCCTTCCTGCCTCGCCTACCCCACCGGAAGCCTGCCCGGACTGTTCATGTTGCGTTCCCCCAGACCCTTGCGTCCCGCCACCATGCGCATCCTGTGTAGCATAGTCCGCCTCCTCTATCGCGTCCTCCCAAGCCCTGTCCACCAGCGCCAACCTCCCCACCTCCTCTCGCCGAGCCCCCTCCCCCTGATCCAGGTCGGGGCACATGCCTCCTCTCACACCCCCTCCACTAGCCCAGCGCCAACCACCTCCAGCTCTTTGGGTTCCATGGAGGGCCTGCTCTGCATGAAGAATGTGTCGCAGTGCCACCCGGTCTTCTGCCAAACTGCACTCCGAGGCTGTGCAGCATGGAAAACCCCTCAAGAATTGCAGAGTCCTGCCGGCGCACTGCTGTTGTGTCTTTGAACCCCGCTCACATCTGTCCCTCAAGCCGCTCGAGCCATCTCTTCACCACCAAGCCCACGCTGAGGATCACTCCTCTATCCTCTAGAGCCTGATCTCAAGAGAGCTTGCGCACCCATGACAAGGACGGTATTCCCAAGGGCTGTCCCAAGGGGCTGAGAATGATGAAGTGGATTGCCCCCATCCGATCTTGTGCACCCGTTACCGATCTGCGCTTGCGATCTACCCCCAGCACGAAATCTATGGGATTGAAGCTCTTGCATTGGATGCCCTGCGAGGAAGCTGCAAACTTGAGCAATGCGCTCTATGCTTGCACTGCAACTGCCGCGTTGCACTGTTCCTACTTGGGGTCCCATCCCCGCAAATGCCTGTGTGTCCCAAGCCCTCCCGGTGGCCGATAGTCTACCAACCAGTTGGCTTTAGGTCAATCAGTCAAATGGTCTTCACTTGTTACTTCGATTGCAATCGTAGCCCCGCACCAGACTTTGTCACTTGGCATCCCTAAACCCCTTGGTGCATGCTTGGAATCTTGCAGGTGTTACAGTGGCTGCGAAGCTGTTTTGCCCCTGCAACAGTTGTTGTTGCCTTTGGAACGGTAGAGGCAAGTGGTCTGAGCCACAATGGCGTTGTGGCACAAGGTGTGGACATTTGTCTTGAAGACTGGGGGGAGTACACCAAGACGGACAAGCCATACCCTAGGGGACAGTTGTGTGTGCGCCATTCATTCATGACCTGTGGGTACTTGAAACCTTCCCAGCCATTGTTGGAAGAGCAACCCAAGGATGACGCTTTCACCGAAGACGGCTTCTTTCGGACAGGGGATGTCGTGGAGCTACAAGAAGATGCTAAGGTGTGACTCGGCCTTCTGCTCATTTCCCCATCGGGAGAGCATAGATCATTTGATTCTGTCATCTTACATGTCATCTTACACGTCCATGAAGGTGGAGCTACAACAAGATGAAATGGTTTTGTTCTACTTGATAGCTCTAAACCACGTGGTTTGTCATAGGATCTAACATCAAGAAGCTCAATAATAGCCGTTAGTAGTAGATGGGCAGATTTGTTTGTCCCTGGGGAAATGCTTCAGAAAAATAAAACTCCCAAAAAGACACCGCTGCGAGGTACGAGGTCAAGGGCCTTGATGACCTTGTCCTAGCAGAGTCTGTGTTTGTGTAACTGTTTACTCGCACAGAGCCTCTGAATCAGAAAATGGTCGACAGTATTTTGCAGGTAGCACCTTCCACACAATGCTTTACAGATACCACTTCCAAAGTTGGCTGGCAGGTATGGTAAGCTTATGGAGGTCATGGCGGTGTGCCTCAGGGTCGTACAATGGTGCGCATAATCGATCGGGCAAAGCACTTGTTCAAGCTGTCACAAGGGGAACACGTCAGCCCCGAGCGCATCGAAGGCGTGCTGCAAGCGCAATCGTGTGTGGATCGAATCTTCGTGCACGGCGATAGTTTGCAGCCATTTGTTGTAGCCGTAGTGCTGCTAAAAAAGTGGTGGCTCAAGGAATTCATCTTGCAGAGGAAGCAGTCCTCGGGACTGGCCCCGAGCAAGCAGCCACAACTTGCCGGTGAGCAAGAGCTGTCGCAGGAGTGGCAGGCTGATGATTCGAGACCTGCGTCTGTGGAAGGGGAGCAGCACTTGCATGACACCGATGTGCTCCTGGTGAGAGCACTGCTGACACTTGTTGCGCATTTTATTATATCAGAATATTATCACATATGGCACATTTAAGCGCTGGCAAGATTGGTCGATTGACACCCGGGATTCAGCACGCATTGAGTTGCGTGATGTTGCGCAGTCTCGCGTGTTTAGCAGTGATTGGTACATACATACATACATCCATCCATGCTGCTTTGCATTGGTTTAGAGGTGTGCGTGTGTCGGTGGTACTTTGTCACAGCCCCGTCCTGTTCTTGAATACTTCTCACATCCACTGGGATGATGGTGGGCCGGCTTTTGTTGGCGGGCCTCGTGCAACTCAGAGTGTGGTATCTTGGCATGGCCCCACCCTATTCCTGCATGCTTCTCACATCCACTGGGATGATGGCGTGCCGTCTTCGGTTCGCATGCCGCATTGTGGCTTGTGTGGCTTTGTGCTAGTTTCTTCATGCTCAGTGTCCTTGATATTAGACTCCAGACCAAAACCTGCTGGGCCATGCTATGTGCCCAGAGCACGGCTTAAAACCTCAGCACACGTTTCAGGACATCTGTCTTCAGCTTTCAGGGATGCGCAGAGAGGCACAGTCCACTGATATTATCTGACATGATTGAACAATCATCAGGCATGTCACACGAGCAAACCTTTCCAAACAGTTCATAGGTTTCGACTAGGTTTTCCCGGAATGTCATGGCAAGGGTGCTTTGGGTATGCATTTGTTCTCAACCCTGTGCCTACGACTGGAGCGAGCTAGAAACAACGGGCGATGATGTGGCCTCAGGCTTTCTGTGAGGACGGCGTCGTGGATGAGGACGCAGCAACTGCCGCCCTCAACTCGGACCAGGAGTTGCTGCAGCACGTGCTCAACGCCCTTGGGGTGGCTGCGCACACTGCTGGCCTGCAGGGGTATGAGGTGCCGCAGGCAGTGCACCTCACGGTGACACCCTTCACACAGGCCAACGGCGTTGTGACGCCCACAAATAAGTTGCGGCGACACCCGCTCCGTGCCAAATATGCAGCTGCACTGGATGAGTGCTACGCCACGGCGCACGCAAAGCGCGAGGAGGCTGAGGCCGACCTCCTCCGGATACTGCGAGATGCCTTAGGTGCGCGGGAACGCGGAAAGACCGCTGACTCCAGCAATAATGAGGGTGGCAAAGACAGCGGCAAACACGTGGAAACGCTGGGTCGTGGGGTTGGGCTCGCATCCCTCGGCGTAGATTCAATGGCAGCAATGAGGCTGCAGCGCACCCTTGCACAGGTAGGCCTTGAAACGATGGGTGATTGTTCTCTCGCACATTTGACACCTGATGTCTTCTAGCTTGGATGTGACCTGACAAAACAACATTGGCGTCGCCTCCGAGGAGACATTGAAACTGGTCTATGTCATGGTTTCTCGAATGACATTTGAGATCCAACACAAAGTGTTCTCAGCGCTTTCCTCGGGTCTGCATGCCATGTCCAAAGAGCGCAAATGTAGAAAAAGGGATGCGCAAGAGCCCTTTGCAGCGAGCACGAAGCTCACGTCCTGAGAAATAAGCTGCTGATTAACTCAGCATCCCTGGTTGCTGTAAGGACCATGCGTATACTCTTCTGTGATGGGATTCAGAGTTCTGTCAATGTATGTCAAAACCAATACTGTCCGGTTTTCAGAGGCCAATGTACACAAGCGAGGTCAAGCAGCAAGCTTCGTAATGACAAATGATTGAATATGATTTGTATTAAGTTAAACCCTACCTCCACCGCTGATCCGATGCCCACCTGCAGGAGTTCCGCGTCGAGCTGCCGCTGGCCAGCCTTTTCAGCCGCCCCCTCGACGAGATCCTCGCGATGATCCGCGTGGCAGGCCCATCAGCGGTGCAGTGCCACGGCGTGGGCAGCGGTAGCCGGGATACATCAGCGCTTTGCACACGCCTGGAGAGCGATATCAGGCAGATGGGGCTGCTGGACGAAGCAACCTTGCAGCAGTGCACGGCAGCGGGCGGCAGGTGGCAACCACCAGACTCAGCAAACGAGGATGCCTCGGTTGTGCTGACGGGTGCCACTGGGTTCCTCGGGCGCCACCTGCTGCTTGCTATACTTGCGCACACTCGGTGGCGGGTGGTGTGCATTGTCCGGGGTGAGGACGGGAAGGGGCGGCTTGAGGGAGGAGTCCGGGCGCATGGCACGGAGGAGGAGTGGGGACTGTGGCAGGCTGAGAGCGTGCGGGTGCGGGTACTCGAGGGGGACCTGTCAGTTCCCTGGATGGGGCTCCAGGAGGGCGACTGGGAGGAACTCGCTGGAGGGAAGGTGCATTTAGTGCTGCACAATGCTGCGAGGGTGAACCATATGTTGCCATATGAGGCGATGCGGAGGGACAATGTAGAAGGGACGGCGCAAGCCGTGAAGGTGGCTGCTGCCGCGGGGTGTGGCCTAGTGTACATCTCCACAATGTCTGTCACAGGGCTGGAGGAGGGTCGAGGAGAAGGGGGCGAGGTGTCAAGGATAGGAATGGTGGCAGTTGCCGAGGAGAATGGCTATGCACAGAGCAAGTGGGTGGCGGAGAGAGTCGTGGCGCATGCCGGCGCCGCTGGGCTGCCTACCTGGCGGCTACGGGTTGGATCAGTGGCGGGCCACTCGATAACTGGTTCCTGCAGTACGAGCGATTTCATCAACTGCTTTCTATGGGGGATGGTGACGCTGGGTGTAGCCCCGACCAGGGACTGCCATAAGTCGGAACGTGTGGAGCTGATGGCCGTTGACTTGGTGGCGCGGGGCATCGTGGGGCTAGTGTCGCGCGGCCTCGCGGCATGCGATCGTGAGCAGCTTTATGAGAGCCCCGTTCACACCCTGAGCGCCATCCGAGAGGCGCCCACGCTGCGCCAGCTCGTCCGGTGGATGCGGACCTTCAAAGGAGGGGAAAAGGCAAGCCTGGAGCGAGGGGCGTGCAGCGGTGAGGTGGATGGGAGCGGCGAGGTGGAAACAACCGTGGCCGGCGTGACATTTAAACACTGGCGCACTAAGCTGCAAGATTGGATTGAGGAGAATCGCTCGCATGCCGAGGGGGGTGAGGCGCACACGGAGAGGGTGCGGATGATGGAGAAGCTGAACGCGTACTTTGTAGGTACCGAGCGGTGGGCGGGGAAAAGTGAACCTGGCGTAGACAATGCGGGGTGGGGGCTGCCGAAGGTGGATGAGTCTTACGTTCACACGCTGCTCAATTTCTTGCAGAACCACCTCAGTATGACACCCCCCTTGTGATGACTGCTTGGCTTCGACCAGCCCACTTGTGATGATCGGCTTGGGTATTTACTGAGAGCACCGAAGCCAATCTGCCGTGGGACGAAGCCGCCCAATCCCCTGATGGACACCCATTCTCGACACCCAGGGATGCTGCCAGGCCCTTCATTCACAGATTTGTATACTGCATAATTGGGAAAGCAGCGAACCACGTTGTGCGTTATCACAGAGAAAGAAGAAACAGCCAGTGGACGTAGGATGTAAGCCTCATTAGGCATATCAAGCACTGTGTGTATACAAGCTTACAATACAGATATGTGCGTATATGTTGTATCTGGAGATGCAGGAACTTATGGGTGCCGCATGATTTGTCGTGCACACCATATTTACCTTAGACAGCTCAAGCAATCTGCGAACTACTGTTCCGGAAAATGAAAGCGTACCAACACAAAAGTGGAGTGTTAACATCCATGTGCTAGCGCCACTGATTTTGTGGCGCAAACCATGCAGGCATCGGTGTTGGTACTTGAGCTTTACATGATGTTGCATATTTGCATTATTCACTACGCCTCATCCCACTTCATTGATGAACTCTCTGAAATCTCTAGCTCTGACGACTCGCCCGTGAGCTTGCCCTCTCTGCTGCTGCAGATATGTTTTATATTTTTTGTCAGCTCCTGGATTTCCTTCAAAGTCTTCTTCATGTGTTCTTTTAGCCAGCGCGTATCACCACGCACCCGGGCAAGCTCTGCATCCATCTCCAGTGCTACAAATGCTGGATCTCTGCCACATGCGTACATACCAAGCTTCCGTCATCATACAATAGTGACGCCAGCAGGCATGTGTATTGAGCTACCAGTGCACCTCCATACGTGATTTTAGTGGGGCTTGTGTTTGTTGGAATGGCATGCAGGCATGTTTGATCATGTTTAGCAGGGTGGCGTCTGTTCAAGTCCAATGAACAGGCACTCAAATGCAAATCTACATATGTGATCATTCCACAACTCATTATAAGTTGAAGTAAAAGCAGTTTATATACTCTATATAGAAGTCATGCACATCTCAACGGAGCCCAATGAATGCCCTGTTATCTAGCATGTGTTCAATGATTTCAGTTATGTATTGTAGGTGTGCCGGGTCCCAACGGTTAGTGACAACTATCCCGCAGTTGCTGAGTAATGTCGATGCAGCGAATTCAAGGATCAAGTGTGCGGACGTGTATCACTGGAAGGCATATGGACAACGAGGAGATTTATGCGATGTGTAATGTGCAGCAACGAGCCGCCATCTAATATTTGGGGAGGCAGGACGAAACCTAGTAGTCTTTGTACAAAACATAGTGAAGTGACTCCACGATATCGTCAATTGATGCGATGCGACGCGGCGCGAATCGCGGATTAAATCGAAATAGCGCGGGGGTGGCGGAGGGGTCTCGATCCGTCCGATGTGACGGACGGACGGAGTTAAGGACAGACGCTTTTGACGGTGTTCCCGTTAATATATGATATATAAAAAACAAATAACCGGCTTTTTGGGGTCCCGCGCGATCGGTCGGGGTCCCTCGATAATCGTCACAGTCTCACGGACGAGCAAACCGGATCGTAGAAACGGATATGCGATAGCGGAACTCAGAAGATACCTTGTCCTATGAGCTATGTCCTTGATACGCGTCACAGTACAAACGGATGAGGTATCCGTTGAGCCTGTTATGAGTTATCTTACATTGTGACACGACTACGCGTCAAGGTGGCGTTGTCGCTGTGCACAGGCTGTCGCTATCGCCCCCGCGCCGGGGTTACGATCGATGCAGGACATTGATTTAAAGTACAGGTACAAACACCTGTTCTGCAGTTATTACGAACACTTCATCCGAGCGAGTTTAAAAACCAAGTCGGAACATTTGAATCTATCCAGGTTGTATTTTTCCAGGCTGTGAACAAATAATATCTTCTAAAGAGAACGTTTCCAATGCAAGTCCCGGCAAGGGCACGGCCGCGTTCTGCCCGCCAACTCCTTGTCCCACGACCCCCTACGTGGTTCGGGGTCCGGTACAACGTGCAAGCAAGCTCCACGAGCTATAGGTAAGTCATCAAGTGAGTTGTTATGCAGAAAAAGTCGTGTTCATACGTTGCCATCACTGTGTGGATGTCCGAGGCCTTGACCATCAGAGCGTTCAACACCTGGCATGCGCAGGCACGTGTTAGGATTAGCCCAGGCAGCCCTCCCGGGAGTCCCGGTGTAGGCCCCTGACTAGACCCCTAGTCCGATCTGACTCGGGTACCGCTGCCCGTGTGTGTCACCGCAGTGTCACATGTCGTTAGGTACCGTTCGGGACTTTCGCCTAGGTTATAGGTTTTGGTATCATATTTCTTATCACACTGAATAATATTCTGAATACAGTCAACCTAAATAGGCTCACTCCGAATATATCCGGTTGGGGTATATTCACTAGCACGTGCCAAGATATTCGCAGGAATCTACCGAGAGGCTGTGAAGCAACAAGGAGAAGACGGCAAAGTGCTTCGGAACTCTCAGGACGCCACCGTTCTCATCAAGGCGAAGCAGCCAAGGGGACTGGACGGCGAGCTCCTTAAGTTGCCGTCAAATGCCACTGAAGCCACCCCCGCTTGTAGGGAGATCGCAGATCGGCAGTGGGTGGCTGCAGTTGCATTTGACGGCAACTTAAGGAGCTCGCCGTCCAGCCCCCTTGGCTGCTTCGCCTTGATGAGAGCGGTGGCGTCCTGAGAGTTCCGAAGCACTTTGCCGGCTTCTCCTTGTTGCTTCCCAGCCTCTCGGTAGATTCCTGCGAATATCTTGACACGTGCCTGCGCCTGCCAGGTGGTGAACGCTCTGATGATCAAGGCCTCGGAAATCCATGATGGCAACGTATGAACAAGACTTTTTCTGCATAACAACTCACTTGATGAATTACCTATAGCTCGTGGAGCGTGCTTGCACGCTGTACTGGACCCCGAACTGCGTAGGGGGTCGTGGGACAAGGAGTTGGCGGGCAGAACGCGGCCGTGCCCTTGCCGGGACTTGCATTGGAACCGTTCTCTTTGGAAGATATTATTTGTTCACAGCCTGAAAAAATACAACCTGGATAGATTCAAATGTTCCGACTTGGTTTTTAAACTCGCTCGGATGAAGTGTTCGTAATAACTGCAGAACAGGTGTTTGTACCTGTACTTTAAATCAATGTCCTGCATCGATCGTAACCCTGGTGCGGGGGCGATAGCGACAGCCTGCGCACAGCGACAACGACACCTTGACGCGTACTCGTGTCACAATGTAAGATAACTCATAACAGGCTCAACGGATACTTCGTCCGTTTGTACTGTGACACGTATCAAGGACATAGCTCATAGGACAAGGTATCTTCTGAGTTCCGCTATCGCATATCCGTTTCTACGATCCGGTTCGCTCGTCTGTGAGACTGTGACGATTATCGAGGGACCCCGACCGATCGCGCGGGACCCCAAAAAGCCGGTTATTTGTTTATATATATATAATATATAATACATTATACATTTGTATTCGATGCGGTGGTGTTTTTAGAGTGATATAATACTATTATATATTATATATTAACGGGAACACCGTCAAAAGCGTCCGTCCGTAACTCCGTCCGTCCGTCACATCGGACGGATCGAGACCCCTCCGCCACCCCCGCGCGCACCCCCGTGCTATTTCGATTTAATCCGCGATTCGCGTTGCATCGCATCGCATCGCGTCGCGTTGCATCGCATCACATCAAGTGTGCAGACGTGTATCACTGGAAGACATATGCACAACGAGGAGATGTATGCGATATCGTTAATCGGAGTTGACGATGTCGTGGAGCGTGATTTCGGGTTCATCAAATCCCACGATATTGTGTACAAGGTTCACTAGGTTTGGTACAAAAACCACTAGGTGATGTCAACAAAATTATGGCGGTGCCTGTCTCCATTTTCGCATTCTACATTTCTGAATCTTTCAAACTCGGGAGTTACAATGTATTCATTAAAATATTGTTATATAAAATTGACCGTTAGATATCATCGTCCCAATGTGATGAATACATCCATCGGTCAGACTTGCAAAATATGAAGTATTGCGGCGACAATAAGCAAAAAACTACCGGCGAACGTCGATCGCCGACACCCCAAAGTCCCTCCACAATAAAATGGTTTCTGTTCACAATATAGTGGCTGTGGCTCCACTATATTGTGGAGTGACTCCACGATCTTGTGGAGGGAAGTCACAGTATAGTGGAGGGAAGCCACAATATAATGGAGGGAAGCCACAATATAGTGGAGGGAAGCCACAATATAGTGGAGGGAAGTCACAAGATAGTGAAGGGAAGCCACAATATAGTGGAGGGAATTCACAAGATAGTGAAGGGAAGCCACAATATTGTGAAACCCAATATGTTTTGTGCAAACCCCACTAGCAAATGTACAGTGTCCCTAATATTTGTACGGGTCACAACTTGGCTGCAGTGGGCGCTTCAGAGTGGCACACAAGAGATCAAAGCCTATGTATATATGGTGTGTGCGGCTGATATGCATGTGTGATGAGATACAAATATGCACGACATCCATAAATAATCCCACACAGTCATGCACCATCACGACAGTACACTGTTCAATTTCGAAATATATTGCAATACTAGCCCTGTATGCCCCGCCTGCGCCTAGAAAAGCGTTGTGTACGTATACGCATGAGGGTATACACAGAGGCGTATACAGATAAGCCGCGGTCCAAGTGTATTCTTGGATGCCTTTGCTACATAGCATGCGCAGGTGCTTTGTAGTAAACCACAGCTTATTTTTGGAAAATGTATACCTTACTGAAAATAATAACTGGTTTGTTAGAGTGGTTCAATGGTTAGGTACTCTGGTCCTCATATAATACAGCTAGCATTCATTTCTCCATTCTCACTGCTTGAGTAAATGGCTGCTTCTACGGTAAGTAGCAACAAACCGAGGAGGCGAGCGTGACCGGCTGACAAGCGTGGAACGTATCCCCTACCCTGTAGTGGGAGTACTGCTGTTGAGGCCTAGTGCGGGGAAGTTGGCGATCCAGATGGTGGCACCCTGCAGTGAAGTGTTGTACCTCTCGCATGCAGGGAGGCCCACTCCTTCTCCATGTCCGTTGACACAGGGATCCCGGAGCTCGAAGAATATCCGGACACCTAGGCAAGCTCATCGCATGATCTAAAGCAACCAGATTGGAGCTACGCCTTGCATGAGGTCAAGAAGGCCAAAAACTGCTCAATGTAGATCATGTTCTTCGGCCAATTGAAGTAATTTTGGCTTAAGTATGCGTAGACAAGGGTAATGGTTGAGTGGCATCAAGCGTAACTTGTTCAGCGACTAACTATTTTTGTCCAGGAATTGGCCAACCGTGGTGAAATATGTTTGCCGTGTACCCAAAGCAGGAATGGAATTGTATGGTGCGGTTTGCGGGTTTGGCGCGCTCGACTTCATGCAAGCCATATTTTGGTGTGCCCTGTACCCGCGGGGCTTCAAGGGGGAATGGTATTACTTAGGTACATGTACGCTGCCTAAGGCAGTGATAAGCGTCAATGGCCTCGGTAGCATAAGTTGAAGCATGGGAGCACGTGTGTGCTAGTGGCCCCAAGTATTATGTATGGCATGGGTACGTACGCAGCATCAAAAGGGCCGCGTATATACATAATCAATATAAGAAACCAGACTTAGAACCGCCCAGCAGCAGGTGTGTCGATACGTCCAGCAATTGTTACAGTGAATTTGTAAGTAGCTGCAGGAGAGCTCACGAACAAAAAGGCAGGGCTCCTATTCTTGAGGGAAGGCAAGAAATAGGAGGCTTACACGTTGTGACGCAGAGCGAGGACCACAACCATATAGACAACCCCACAGCACCTTGAATAGAAGAACCGGGGATTTGATAGGTAAGTCCGTGCTTTATTCAACAACGAATGTAGAAGTGTTTTTTTGCAGCAATGTCGCTAGGTATTTCGTCAGCTAGTCTTCAGTCAGGCCAGTCAATGCAAATGTTCACTTATATATATGTTACGTTATGAGCGCGCCGCGCGCATATGAGCGCCGATTTTTAGCATGAGCGCGCCTGGCGCGCTTGTGCCAGAAACAGTTTAGCACAAGCGCGCCGATTTGTGATGACCATGAGCGCGCCTGGCGCGCTCATGCCAAAGCGCGCTCATAACATAACATATATATTATATCACTCTAAAAACACCACCACATCGAATACAAATGTATTGACATGACATCATATATTAGAGGCATCCAGGATCACCCAGACCATGACAAACATGACGCTTATCCGGCGCGACGGGGCCTGCGAGACTTGTGGAATGCGGCACATCATCTTGTGATTAACATAATTATGATGCATGTACGAGATGTATCACTGCGTCGTAAAGTGCGCACCGTGCAGAAACGCAATCCTCAGCCTACGTCGCACACCGTAGCGGTATAATATATTATCACTCTAAAAACACACCAATAGAATTTTGTGAAAATTGCAACATTTTTATATACAAATTTGTCCTGTTTGTACCTCTTTAGTTCGATCAAGGCCGATGATGGCCTTCCACCAATCGCATCTTCGGTGAGGGCCACCTCGATTGGTCATGGTCGGCCAATGTGAATGTGATTTCTACCATGTGTAAAGGCGGTGTTGCACGTTAAGTATTATGTACTGTAGTGCAGGTGCTCATAATAAAGTACATCAATATTAAATTTGAGAATACCCTGTCATAAGTGATAGGGGGTGAAGAAAGGCATGCCCCCCGGTGGCACAGCTCTTCCTAACTGAATATAGTTTGATTAGTAACATGTGTATGTTTATAATCCCACTTACGTCTATATGCATTACACTGAATACATGACTTTGCGATGATGTCATTTGAGAATCACAAAACCAGAGTACATACCGATAACGGCTGCGCATGGTAGCCTTGCAGCATTGCTGTTGGTACTGGAATGAGAGCAGTGCTTGATAGCAGCCTGCAGTTGCACACCGTAGATTGCCGTGTTGCTTGACCATTTGCATATGAGATTGGTGTGACACAACATGCATTGTGTTAGAAATTTGTTTGTTTGCCACTGGTATGCACATGATGAGACAAACTCGAGAAGATCATTCTACACCGCATCCCATTGCCAGCACAACAACCAGGTGTGTATGTGTGCCCTACATGCGCGAATATACAAATTTCCTGCTTCATTTCCATTAGTCTACGCATGTCGTAATATTTGGTTCTCGTGCAATATGCAAGATGCCGGCAGTTTTCTTGGTTTGGAAGCAACCGCACTGCATGCATGCCCTTGATGACATGTTCTGCCGCATGCTCACAAGTGAGCGAGCACGACCCAAAGGTGCTATAAATTCAAGCAGTGCTGATGTTTATAACTAACAAATCAACAAGTGTGACATGCGCGTGACGTCTAATTCTGTTCAGAAACACACTGTGATATATATTCATCATACCAGAAGAGTGCTGCTTAAGATTCATCAGCGCCAACATTTCGAATCTAGACCATTAACATTCGCACAGACTACAATTCAAACACGTCAATCAAGTTTGTTATGGCAGGGGGACTGGAGCTTGGACTGGTCTCACAGCATCACTCTGCATCATTACAATCACCATCATCACCCTCCGCATTGCCTTGCTATTTGTGTAGGATACCTGTATCTTGTGCAAACGTTGGATACGGTGTTGATGCAGGTGCACATTCCGTGTTATGTTGCGGACAAGTTGATGACCGAGTTGTGTCAATTGTGTTCCACAATGAAGTCATTTTCCAGCAGTGCGGGCGGGGTATACTGTATCACATCAAACGGAGCACACAAATCCACAAATGAGCATTACACCAATAAAATGTGCAACTATCAGCATGCCTAACAAAATGACAGCGTCGGTGATGCACCGATTAAGCGATTGTACATAATAACATAGTGTGCTTAAATAACTGATGCGATGCTCTGTTTAATTGTTTGTGTGAGAATTTTGTGCACATATACTGCTTGGGATGCCACCCATATTATATATATTGCCACGAGTCACCTTCATGATGCAATCTGAAACTGGCAGGGCAAGTTGACAGTCTCGCATATCAATAATGTGTGGCGCAAATATATTCATCCATACACCCGAAAACAACATATTTATTCATTGCAAGTCTGTCGAAGGATATTATCTCGGCGCAACATATGAATCAAATGCGTGTGCATCAATGTTACTCCTTTTGTTTACGTTTTGGAAGATCTGTGTGATTGAAAATCAACTCTGGTCATTGACACGCACGTGCCAAATACAATGGCATCCAATTGTAAACACATATTATGATTTACTAAGGCTGCATAATTACTGGTAATTTGAAAACGGGTGTTGGCAATTACCGGTAATTGCTGGGCAATACCCTTACCAGTAATTACCACAAAGAATTACTCCCGTATTCAGTGCATAAGTATTAAGTATGGCATTTCGGGATCGGTAATTACTGGTAATTACCGTGTAATGCCCTTACCAGTAATTACCACCAAAAGAAATAACTCTGCAGCCTTATGATTTACACAACATACAAGACTGCATTAGTTAATCAAATATGTAATTATATTTTATGTACTCTCTGCCAATATATTATGTCAATGCCAATGATATCAATATGAATATATAGACAAACAACGATGCAAAAAGAATGCCCTCCATGATTATCTCACCGAAAAACTTTGTGTAGAAACTCCCTACAGAGCTTAATTGATAGAGCACATGCAAAAAATGCCCTGAATTCATGGGTGATGATATCCGCCTTCTCATTTATTCATTATAATTTGACATAGATACAACATGCAACATATATAACATTTGCATGCCCTGCCTGCCTGCCTACAGTGGTGGTTCATATAACATGCATGCACATCAAATATTGCCAGCATCGATGATCAAGGCAACAGGAATAAAGTAAACATTATCCATGGATTGATTTGCTCCCAAACAAACTATGCAGGGATGCAATCTGATGCGCTTGAATCTGAGTAACCCTTTCTTCGATTATCCTCACACCAAACACAAGTTAACTAACGCAGACTGGTATGCAATGGAGATATTCAACATGCAGCACCCGCTCGAATGAGATTTACCATGCAAGTGAGCAACTGCATACGTACCACCCACCTCGCTTCCCCAAACGGCATGGTTCGACTAATACAAATTACTTCTCCCCATATGTACCGCATAGAGGTCTACATTTAAACCTCAACCCTGGCACAACGCACTTGCCGCGAGTACCAAAATGAAGGCATCCAATAGTAGACACAGACAACGACGTAATACGTGGCGCTTCTACTCCCGGTGCGAACAAATACAACAATCCCTCCGCGTATTGTGTCCCACCGTGTGCAGTATATATCTTAAGATGGAAGGAAGGCAATCGCCGGTATAATATGCATACTATGATTAAAGCACGGACCCACGACCAGTGTCAATGGAAGAACAGGCGATGGCTGCAGTATGTGTTGCAAGCGACATCGGATCAATTTGGAATGCAGCCCAAATCGACTGTTTATTGCACATTAGTTATGATGGAAAGTGTGTAAAAAAAAATTGATGCCGGTTTGGTACAAATAAAGATGTGATAAATGTATAAATTGTCCAGACATACCATTGCAGTATCCCAATTTTAGTTACTCTCATAGATGTTTCGGGACTCGGTAGCCGTGCACGCTGTTTTGAATGACG
The DNA here is from genome assembly GCA_001247695.2 of Cymbomonas tetramitiformis. Classification (NCBI taxonomy): domain Eukaryota; kingdom Viridiplantae; phylum Chlorophyta; class Pyramimonadophyceae; order Pyramimonadales; family Pyramimonadaceae; genus Cymbomonas; species Cymbomonas tetramitiformis. The sequence continues at coordinate 28,072 of LGRX02033520.1, forward strand.
TCGCCATGCACGCTGAATCAAGATGATAGCAGCAGTCTTCAATGCGATCCGAGCACTAACCTGATGTAAAGCAGGATAGTTGCTCAACGTGCAGGATTGCTTGTCACAACATACTATATCATGCATGCACGTCTAGGCGCTATATAGCATATAAAAACACAGTACCCCTATGATGTACAATCATACACTAGCCGTCTGTGTAACATGTATGAAACAACTAATACACTAAGCGGCATGTTCGCATATACTAAGTACTCCACCTATCCATGCACCTCTGTCCTTATTAGGTTGTTTCTTCATGTTTGTTGTACACACAGTCATATATAGTTTTACCCAGGTCTTGCACCACATGTTCGAAACAGAGATGTGGCAAGATGTATTCAATAAGTGACAGATGTTGGGCTCATTATGGGAAGAAGATATCACAAGCAGCGCTAGCAGTCGCCCCTAGTCCGAGAAACAGGTGAAGCCCGTGGTAGCGGAGCTACAATTTCCCGGCTTACCGGAAGAAGCCGGAAAAGTAAATGCGCCGCGTAGCGGCCGAAAAGAAATCGGGTATAATTATGTATTGTTCCGCTTAATGAAAATGGCATTCTCAGCCCTTGGTATTTGAAAAATTCGTGTTTTTTAATTCGAATCAATTGACGACATGTCCACAAACGTTACAAATGTCTATTATATGTTACCGCATCACAACCAAGACTAAGAGTTTACTGCAGATACTACTCGAATCCAAAATTAATAAGTTTGAATGTGTGTGTTAGTTTCAACACTATCTACCACGCATCATCAATCATGAATGTGAGCTTGCTAGTTCTTTGGTGTAGGCGACTAACAACCGAAGACACGCCTTGATATTTTCCCCTGTTGCGCACATATGTGTGATGGGACTTCCAAGTCTTCCCTTTGAAGTAGAGGCCAAGAGCCGCAGTAAAAAAAAAGTCACACTCAGACGGGGCACACCCGTTGTACTCGATGAAACTTTCGTTGATGACATACTTATCCTGCGGGAGCCCTCTCACGGATGTGGCATGTCTATCTATAGTTGACCCCATGCCTTCCACCACTGCCTCATTTTGAATCTTCAAAGCACAAAGTTGAAACAGGTATAACCAGTCTTGCACATCCTCGTACAAACGTTCGTCTGTGAACAGGTCTTCCATAAGCACTGTCCCTGAGGCGTCTGCTTTCCACTTCGCTGTATAACCCTCACTCATGCGGGCTGCCATCAGGCGTACTTTTACCAGCTTGTGTTGCTCCCAAAGCTCAGAAGCGAACGCAGGCAATTCGATCTTTCCCACGAGTGTCGCCCAGTCGTAGATTTTATTCAAGTGCTCTTTGTCATGTGCAGACAATTGGCAAGGTGAAAGGCAAAGTTCGTGCACTTTGCCATCCATCCTATTTGCTCATGATGTTGAAAACGTGTGTTGAAGTATTCTCTGGTCACATCCAGCCCTGAGCAAGAATTTCGAGAAATGTTTTACGAAATTTGGGGGTTTGGGCGAAAATGCGAAATTTCGCGAAAAGGGGGGTTCAGGCGAAAATCGGGGTTGGACGCAAAATACCTATAAATTCGGATCTGGACCACCCACCACCCATTTCCACTTGGAATTTCCCGTTGTTTCGCGAATTTTTGCATTTTCGAGCGAAATCCGAGCGAAATTTTAGAAAAATCGCGAAATGATTCGCGAAAATTGAGGGATTTCTTGCGAAATAAGAAAAAAAAAATTGCATCCCCAAAAAAGAAATTCTTGCTCAGGCCTAGTCATATCGCACCACCTTGCCAACTCTTGCTGGATATGACATTGTGGCACACAACTGTCACTTGTCACATCCTATAGTAGGCTGGGTGACCGTCACCCGTAGGTGCAAAACTCAGTCAGGTGTTTATGTAGACTATTTCTTTATAACGACACAATTTACCGTTCTGATTCCGAAACCCTCTATCTCAGGGTTTATTCACTTACTATAGATATTTTACTGCCCAAACATATATATATAGCAGGTTTGGTCTCACTTACGCTTTATTTTGCCACTGCGAGATTGCCACTATGAGTGGCTAAGTCCGGACGCTTGGGATGGAGTGAGACGCTCCGTTCGTGAGGGTACCGGCGGTCACGGGTATGGCCTAATTGCTGTGGGTTGATTTACGGCAAGTCGCGGTACCTTGGGGCGCATTTTTTACGGGATTTGACGTTGGATTGGTTTACGTTTTCTGGTTGGATCCCACACCGTTGCGTATTGGCCGCCTCTACCACGCAACTTCCTGGACTTCTGTGCTTTCTTTCGGCTGCTGTATCGACGACCCGCGCATTTCTTGGCCGCCCACTACCGCCATTTCTCTCACTTTCTTTGCCTCGCTCCGCCCCTATAGTCCTACTCCATCATGGTTGCTTCCACCAGATCGACCGCTACCATGGCATCACGCCGCAGAGCGTTTGCGACAATATCTGATTCCGAGGCTGCGAGATTTGCCAACACGCCAGCCACACCGTCAGCCGCTGCACCGGCTGCCAATTCAGCAGGTGCCACATTTCTTGCGGCTGTCTGAACCCTTCAGCGCGAACATTTCGACATGAAGGTCAGCAAGACCGTTCGACAGAAGTTGTTCGAGAGCAAGAAAGGCAGATTTTCAGGAGCTGAATACCATGCATGCCTCAGCGCTCTTTACCGTCCCGGATGGTATCTGCGCTGTAGACGGCTTTCATCACCGAAGACATTGGTTTTGCTCCGCTGATCCGGCAGGACGACGCGACCCTACCCGTCCGAGTGGAGGCGAACAATATTTTGTTTTCCACGCTCGAGCTGCTGGTTGATCCGGCTTCGCCAGCAGCAGACTGGATGGACTCGTCCAGTTCTGCTTTCCCGTCCGACGGGAAGCGGGTCCTCTTGGAATTTGCTCGCCGCATACTACCATCCGGTGACCCCTTCCAAGGGCAATCCGACACGCTCATTCCGAAACCCTCTATCTCAGGGTTTATTCACTTATATAGATGTATTGCTGCCCAACACATATATCTAGCAACTATTTCAACAAACTGTGAAATGCTGCTCGCCCGTTCCCGTGATGTGCCGAGGCGACGGTGAGATTGACACCCAGGTGCATCTTTGTGGTGAGCTCGGCTTGATGTTTGAACAACAAGGGGAAGTTCTCCTCGGCGAGCGTGTTGTTGTGGAGCTCCTCTGTCAAAACAGTGTTAAAGAGCACGTCATGAAAGTATATCTCCTTCTCTTGTACTTCCCGTGGCAGTGTGTTGACAGTCTGCTGAAATAGTGGCATAATTTTGACATGCCTCAGCAAGTATGATAGTCCCAACACCCGGACCACGATTACCATCTTTTGCAGCTCTTTCAAGAAATTTTTGGCTTCTTCCGCTCTGTGGCGGCCCGCAATTTTCTCCCCTCCCCTTTTCCCCCAGGTAGCGCGGGCCTTGGCCCACGATCCCCACCCCTTCCAGGCTCCCGCGGGCCTTCGGCCCGCAACTCTTTCTCTCCCGCCCCCTTTTTCCCGGCTCCTGCGGGTCTTTCCCGCATTTCCCCTCCCTCTTGTCCCCGGCCCAGTCCTTGATAATTTCCCCTTCCTCTTTTCCCGGCTCTCGGGCCTGCCCACGATTTTCTCCCCTCCCCTCCTTTCCCAGCTAGCGCGGGCCTTCGGCCCGCAATTTTTTCCCTCCCCCCTTTTCCTGGCTCCCTGCGGGCCTTCAGCCCGCATTTTCCTCCTTTCTCCTTCTTCTTGCATTCTCGCGGGCCTTCGGCCACACATTTCTTCCCTCCCCTCTTTTCCCCGGCTCCTCGCAGGCCTTCGGCCCCGCACCCCTCTCCCCTCCTTTTCCTGGCTGGACTACCATTTTCCGGCTCACGCCGAAGAATTTCCGTGGTGCCGGCGGTGGCACCACCCACTGCCAATTTCTCGGATTGGGCAGTTGCCTGTTTCTCCCCACCAACAATGCTAGGCGCAAGCGCTGTTTTTGCGAAGCCGCGACTCTGCCTCCCGCTCCTTCTGGTCTGGCTGCTTCCAAGGTTAACCTCTTTTTCTCCGGAACATTCTGCCGCGGCCTGCTCTTCACGAGGTTATGGTTGGTATGTTCGAGTATACAGCTGCCTATTATGTTAGCGCCGGTTGTACTAAAAGTTGTAGTAGGAGCTAAGACTCGTTGTTCCAGTTCATTTTTTGGAGAAGTATGTTTACAGGTGCGTGCTGAGGGGGGCGGGCCATATACATTCCCAGGAACTTTTAGGTAGAGTTTTCAGGGAGGAGTCCTGAAGCTGATAGTGTTCATTACAAACATTAACGATATTTGTGATGCTACCTGCATATATTAGTAGTATATGCCATTAGCTAACAAACTTTGCCAATATATACAAAGTGTTGAGGCCGTTTGCATCAATAAAGGTTCGCACCGCCACGGGTCACCATCGGATTGTAATAATGTGATATAACCTGATACGTATCAGCAGGGATGGCACACACTTGTTTTGTCGTTGCAACACGTTTCAAAACATGTATATATTTCGGCTACATTTGTCTTGTTGGATATCAGACAACATTATTTCTAAATTTGTTTCAACAAATATAGAACCTAAAGTACGTCACAATGTTGCCATTTTGTTGACTTGCAATTTTCCTTGGGTAAGCAGTCTGCGCGTTGGTATCGGATGTAATGAGCTCAATCGCGTACCCCGCCGATACAATACACCCGATTACGAGTGTATATTCAGATAATTTTTGCATCGGATGCTTCCTACTGGTGTTCATACGTTGTTTGGTGTAATGAATTCAAACAGAATGCACGGCAGAAGTACTATAATTTTCTTTACCACGAAATGCTGCGCACATGTGCGGATACATTTTCATAAATGCAAACATATTTATATACACCCTAACTGCCGCGCACGGAACACAACGCACAAAGTAGGGCAGGTATCCGCACGTGGACGAGGCACTCTCCTATCTGTGAGGGGTTGGGGAGAGGGGGGGATCCGGACCCCCCCACCGCCCGAAGACGAAGTCCGGGCGACCTACCCCATGAGAGAAAATCATGGTATGGGAGGGTGATAACCCCCGATCCAAAATCGAAGTCTAAGGTGGGGGGATCTGATGACATTTCCCCCCATCCCCCTACAAGCAAAGCGTGGGCGGCCTAACATATTTATCAAATGTATTTATTTTGCAACTTTTATGCAAATTCGGGGCTTCCGGGTACTTTGATATTTATTAGTGTTCCTTCTTATAAGTATCATATTTCATTGCCACAATTCGTGCTTGAGTGGGCTCGTACTCATAAAAATGCGCACACCGTGCTCAATTGATAAAAAAAGTAAGGCATTCGGCTTAGGCTGCCCAAACTTTGCCCCTAGGGGGGACGCACAGAACATTTTTTTACCCCCTCGTAGACCTGTTTTTTGGGTCTTGGGGGGTAACCCTCCCCCCGACCCTCAATTTTTGACTTGGGGGATTGAACCACCCCCCCAACCTCAATATCGTGTAGCCGGGGGTAACCCCCCAGACCTTAACATCGTGCATTCGGGGTAACGCGCGGATACCACCATCACGCGCGCGGGGGTGGGAGTGCCCGACGCGCAGATACCACCATCACGCGCACAAGGGTGGGAGTGCCCCACGCGCGGATACCACCATCACACCAGTGGGGGCGGGAGTGCCCCACGCGCGGACGATACCGCCATGCATCACTAGATGAGCTTTGAAGGGTGCTTGGCTGAAGCGAAGTTGACGGACATTGAACTCTCATAATAAAATTGTGGGATATTTCGCCGCAGGCGCCTAACATTTGGCATTTCTCATGTATTTTGAGCAATTCTAATGGTTATAATCAAAAAACTTCCGCTTAGATACGGTATGTGCTCGGAATACGCATAGGTTGTGATTAGGGCTGAGTACCCCCCGACTCTGGTTTCATGCAGCAGGGGTAACCCCCCTCCGGACTCTGCTTTGCGCGGCAGGGGTAAACCCTCCCCAGACTTCTCGATGATCTGTGCTGCCGCCCCCCCTAGGGGCAAAGTGTGGGCAGCCTTAGGTGCCATTATGATGGTTCACCATAGTTTGTAACATGGTTTCACATATTTTAATTCTGTGTCATCCACTTGATATCTCACCGATATTATACCACACACACACACATCGTCAACACCTCGAGGGGAAAACTGAAACAACAATCCGTTATATTGTGGAAGCTCGCATCTTGCTACAACCAATATGAAAAATGCACTTATAGAGGCTTAGGAATAATATGAATGTGAGATTGTGTTAGTAGTACTAACACACCGCACCTCTTCTGAGAATTGAAGTATAGGCTCCATAATCTCCAGATTTTTGAACTTGATTCCCACGGCGGCAACGAGGGTGGCCAAGCAGATTGAGGAGCAGAAGGCCACGGAGACAATTGCAAATTGCCCTAAGCTGGTGACGGGTGTCTTATTGACGAATATGTGCACTACGTTGGTTAGCAATCATCACTCCACCAATCATGCATAAATGTAGCAATCCAATTATGAATATTGTGCAATTCTAGTACAATAGTGCAGAGTATGCATGGAAATGTTGTTGGTGCAATTGTGTCTTCTTTGATTCAAATAAAATAAACTGACCAATAGCACACCATGTGCTACCTATATGTCATTACATCCGGATAACTGTCCTTCATTCTGGGGAAATCAGATGACATATATTATGGATGCCTTCTATGTGTGTTGTGAAACGGGGAGAATACAGCCAGAGTACATCTGGCAAAGACAATCATCAATCATCATGTCTTCTACATGGATATTGCAATGTCTTATCCTCTTTCTGGATGCTTCTGCTGCTCAAGACATGCAGAAAGAATGTGTTTTAAGATTGTATCCCCGGATATCACCTGCGCGTCTTGTGGTATACCAAGATCTGAATATGTGTTTTGCATGTCCACAAAAAATACATGCCGATGGCAGAAAGGGAGGATATTAGAATGCATCCATAAGATCTTCCTGACATCTTTTCATAAGCATATAATTGTAATATATATCGGAAGACATTAAGATTTTTATATACATCCTGCCACGCCACTCACGGGAACGCAACGTGCAAACAGGGGCACCCAAAATTATCGGAAGACACTAAAAAGACACGATCCACAACACACGTGCGGACTATTCTCACTGACGAGTTCCAGGTCTGAGCTATGCCAAAACAATTAATTTGTATGTTTATATAGCATACAGTTTTAGCTTGTGGTTCTCTTGTATATACTGAGACTTTACATATATAACATAACTTAAACATAGCAGGAGACATGTTGCTTGCTTTTGTCCCTATAATGTAGGATGTCAGAGAAAATTAACTGATGTTATTTTGATTGTTTGGGTGAAGCACTATGGCTACAGTAAGTCGCGGTCTATAAGAAACGGTACCTACAAGAAACCACCCGCTAGATTTCTCGCCAAAAACTAAGAAACCCATAAGAAACCACCTGCAAGCAATTTCAAACCAGAGATGTGAAAACCCCCTTTATTAAGAAATCGAGACGCTAGTTTCACCGAACCCTATACTCGTATTACACATATCTTTTAAGAAATTATCGAAATCAAGCAGCATGGAAAAGTATAGTGGTCTTTATCGTGGTTGGTATATCACACATTAGCATTATGACTAAGGCGATTTCGCGCGGGCAATGTCTAAGCATATAGATAATGCGACTATGATAATAGCGAGAGTTGGGCATATTACTGTACATATATACAGTATCCAGCTTGGTCGTACAACACTACATGTGCTATTCAGTTTGGCCTTACAACACATATACTATCCAGCCTGGACTTACAGTACCCATGAATCCAGTCTGGTCGTATAATGCAGTTGAGTGTCTCATCCTAACATCACTTAGCATAACCATCGCATTCAGCGATGTGAGTTGCATGCATCAACCTACTTTGCCTTCTGCGGTGCTACCCAACCAAGATCCATCTGTGGCGTTAGCCATTTCAGCCTCAGGCAGACCACCAGCATACCTATATTCACCGAGGCAGTGGCTCGCTTCACGGTCGTCCGCCCCATAGTAGACATTGAAGCTGGCCCTGGACGTCTAATAAGGCCCCTAATAAGAAACCACGTAGGCTAGGACGAGCCTGAGACAAGTTATAGATATAGGTGCATCACTGGCAATCTGGCATCCAGTAAGAAATCGCTACGCTATGTCTGATCTACAATGCATCATTCATTAATACTTAAATAAGAAATTGCACACGCTAGATCAGATCGGGGAACTGGATGATGCACGATTAAGAAATATTTCACGCTACAAGAAGATTTTCGTATGTGCACCAATAAGAAATCGGCATCGCTAAGCCCAAATTTTCGGTCCGTCAGATTAAGCCGCTAGCGCTAGCGAAAATCCGCCGGCTTCTTATAGACCGCGACTTACTGTACTGCCCAACGATCCTTGTGACAAGACTGGAATCGCGTCCGGTCCTGTCACAAGGACCGACTTTTCGGGAATTTTTAAAGCCGTCCTCTTGGTGTTCCGAGTGCACCCCACTCGGAATGTTAGTTTCCAATGTACCTATATTATGTGCCTTCGCGCGCTATTGACAGTATATCGTCATGAAATTAGTATATCCAGTGGATTTGAATCATGTACCCTATCATTTTTCACTTGCAACTTTCGGAGGACGTTCAAAAACACACCATGCCTTTAATAATTTTTATCCAATTGAATTCTAGGTCTCACAAGCCCGCCAACCTTCCAAGATATATCCTAACATCATATCCAATCATACGCAAAAGATTATGCACGTTCTCAGTGTATATTGGGTCGTATATCCACTCTCACATATCGAGTGCTCGTATATCCACTCGTATATCCACTATTTTATGCAGCAAAAACTTTCTTGAAGGCTTGAAGAATTTTGTTGAATAGCATATGCATTATTCACGTATGGCTGCTAGCAAATTGTAGTGTTCATATATACATATCAATCGATTTTTTGAGCTACTAGCATCACCATAACTGGCAGTATTGTGCATTGCATGTACTCTAAAAATTATGGGTTGACATATTTTTTAGGTCCTAATATGCATATGATCCGAAATTCCGTGAGTGCACGCTATTGTGAGTCATGACTGCGGAAGTATTATTATATATCTTTGAGGTGGTACATATTAGAGGGCACTATTGGGTCATAAACATAATATGTTTAATTGCTAGATGCATTTGGAGGCCATCTAGTAGGTGTACGCGGCTTCGGGCACTCCGGTCCTTGTGAAAGGACCGGCATTTTTATTTAATGTTCGTCGGTACTACCCCCGCGTTTCATTCCTCTCAAGCACGTGCCCATATCGAGTATAGCACCCAAAAGAGGTTCGTAATAAATTCTTGGACACCCAAATATGATGTCAAAACACTCAAATATCAACTATATCGAAAAACGCGGCGGATAGCCCCAAATCACTTCGGTCCTTGTGACGGGACCGCGATTTTGGGCAGTAGCCAACTATGTTTTCTTCCACAATGTATGTTCATGATGAATGGCAAGAACAATCCACAGTCCTACTACATATTGCAAGCAATGTTGCAGCAGAATCAAGAATTAATAAATGATAACATTTGCACAATTATAGTAACCTGGGCACTACAATCACCGCACCTTGAGCCTATCCAGCAGCATACGTGGCATGGCTAACGAGTGGATCTGATCAATGTGTCGTAATTATGCGCCTCAATAATTTTGTAGTATTTTTATTGAGTACAACCATTAATAAGTATATTCAGCTGATTTCATGAGATATGCTACAACATATGAATACTATCTGTGCATGCATATTTCACAGAGGGTATGGTCCGCAGGATTGGTCGGCATGCTTTGTATACAGCATTATCTTCTTGATATTGAACACAATATACTATATATAGAAGAATTTAAGAACGCATACCATATCGCCGTATCCAACTGTTGTGGCCGTTATGACAATGCAGTAGGCAGCATTCGACAGGCTTGTTCCTCCTTGAAAGGAATCGTTGATTCCCCTTTCAAAAATCCAAAGCGCCCAAGCTGATGTGGCACACATTTCATTCAAAGTCATTAGCCGGTTGAACCAAGTTGGACCATGAAAATAATCAGCATACATGCGCAAGTGTGTGGGTCCATAGGCATCAATCATACGATTGCACGCACACACACACACAAACGCACATATGCACACGCACATATGCACACGCACATACACACATGCCAGTCGCTTTGTGGTAAGCCAGAGTGTAATGAAATACACAAACGGAGCAACACCCCCACACACGTGCACGCGCACACACACTAAATGACATAAAATCGGCTGACAAAAGCCAGCCCACCATCATCTCAGTGGATGTGAGAAGCAAATCAGGAGCAGGGCTGGGTCGTGACAAGTTACCACCAACTCATACATATCCCCAAGCAATCCAGATGCACAGCAGCGCGGAAAGATGATACAATGTGACCAATTATCACCCAACAGTTGATGGTCCCTGGGTTACGAAGTAAGCGAACTCTGCTGACATGCCCCCCAGTGGCTCACGGTCGATGGATGGGACCCATTGGTCCATGGTTATGCCATGAATGCTGTCACACCGCACGGTATGGATACCCCATGGTAAAAAACAAAAAAAAATGCGGGCACCTAAGTTCTCCCCACAAAAATGAAGGGAAAACACAGAAGGTGGACTTCACCACCCTCTCCTTGCAGCAAAGGCAGACGTATCCACCGAGCTCTCCAAGAGGCACACGCACACACATACACACTCACGCTATGAGCCAAAGGAGTCGGTTCAAGGATAAGCACACACGTTATGAGCCACACGCATATGCTCATGCATGATGAGGGGGGAGGCACCCGGGAAGCACGGCAACAACGTGAACTCTATGTTGCAATGATTGTCCATCCCGTCCCACACACGTCCGGGCACACCGCGAGAAGCATGGCAACCATCAATTGACCGTCTTCAAGCGGTTTCCTGAGCGTGGCCAAGAATGCATCCTCGTGTTGCCCATTGCCATCCGCGTGCAAGTATTGCATCAATATCAAGTTCTATACCTACACCCCACCGGGAGCAAGTTGAACTTGCACGCGGACGACAATGGGCAACACGAGGATGCATTCTTGGTCACGCTTTGGAAACCGCTTGAAGATGGTCAGTCGATAGCCATGCTTCTCGTGGTGTGCCCGGACGTGTGGGACGGCATGGACAATCCTTTCAACATAGAGTTCGCGTTGTTGCCGAGCTTGCTTCCCGGGTGCCTCCCCTCTCATCATGTACGATCATATGTGTGTGGCTCATAACGTGTGTGTGTGTGTGCGCGCGCGCGTGCACGCGTGTTGGGGTGTCCTGCATATGTTCATACATGCATACTAGCTCGGATGGCTTCCAAGTGTCAAACACAAAAAATGTAGATGTGACACCTCAATAATAGACAACAGAGATGTCACCTCAGAATTCTCATACTGTATGATCCGAGCTTTATCATTGTTGCGTGATCCAGCACACCAAACACACAAGGCCGAGGCACAAATACTCAAGGAAGCCATTCAGAAGGCAGCGAAGGCAAGGTAGGATAACAGCTTCCTATCATAATTATTACAAAGCCGCAACTAAGCATCCCTCGTATACGTGGTCAATTGCACCGTGGCAACCACTCCCCAGCATGTTGCAATATGCAGGGGACATTTTCTTCTGGATTCCATATCAATCGAGGGTGATGATGTGGCCATCACAAAGAATGCAGCAAATTTTACATGCATAAAGGGCTAGATGACATCATTTGCATGCAAAACTAGTAGCCCCACCACACAGAATGCATGATTTCTATGTACATGTATTGCGTGATTGATTATCGTACCAAGCACATATATTAGTGTAGTTGTCACAGCACACTGAAGTAGTGCAGTACAAGTCATGGCCACACACACAAACCTGGCTTGGAAGCACAAAGCAGCCGTGATGCACGCACCATGCAGTGCTAAAACCCATAGATATGCGCTGGTGCAGGCATAAATTGGTGACCTTCGGCAGAAACATCGGAATGCAAATGGTAGTGATCGAGTGTACTTCACATTCACACCACCAAAATGATTTATGAAAGTTCGGGTATGCCAGCTTGTTTCTGTCTGCTCGCCCATCATTCGGAAAAACAGATACAGTCTCAAGTACATGACAATGGACACGAGCTCGTTGTAAGTGAAAATCTGCTCAACTGGTTCATCTGTCAAGAATGAAATTGAGATGCCGCAGCATTCCGAGTGGTTTTCAACCCATCCCAACTACAGTCAGGCCATTTCAGCGTCGTGACAAACTCGGAATACATATGCAAAATATGTTGTGGCATGATGCTACAGCAACCACTCTTCATACTACAATACGGCAATATGCGCCATAATAGGATGTGACCACACTGTCGATGGGCATTTTTATTTATGCTGACACCTGTTCGGACATTTTAGTTCAGAGTAGTATTGTGTCCTCTGTTACCGTAAACCTTACTCATAGAACTCTCCCGTGGTTATTTAGAGTATCTCTACTACCATACCCAGAGCATGGTGGATATAATGACTTTATAAACTTGTGAAATGTGAAATGGATGACATGTAGCTGGGAGTGGTGCCTGTGTACTCGTTGCACTGTAAATTGTTTTCTTTCGAGCCAGAAGCCATACTCATAATTTATATGATATGTTTGAATACATGTATGCCTCAATAACTATTGCAGATCACAAATCATGTTTGGCACTAGGCGCCTTTGGGAATGTTTTCAAGGGCTATGTGTGAATATGACACTTTCGTCAGTATTATCAGCATTTGACCTAGAAATTCCATTAACACTTGCTTGTAACACGCTGAAACTGTGGGTGGAGAGCAAAATGACACATTCTTTGTATACACACCATTAGGTGCAGCACATACAAATTATATATACGAAGTATACACATTACAATAGAATGCACCGGTTGCTTGGAACATGCGAGTGTTTTCTGGTGCTAATATTAAGTTTATGTAAATTGTGATTATACATAACACCGCTCCTTCTGTACTACAGTAATCACTAAGTTTTAAGACTATCTTGTTTTAAGAATATCGGGCCAAATAAAGTTGTTCAAATGTGTTATGTGCTTACAGTAAAGACCCACATGTAAGAAACCCCACCTATAAGAAACCAGCCGCTAGTTTTTTCGTGAAATTTTAAGAAAGTGCTAAGAAACCAGCCGCTAGTAATAAATCCCCTTTCACTGTTAAGGAAATCGTAAGTATGGCAGAAAGCACCGCTGGCAATCAAAATGGTGGTCTAAATTTAAGAAAGCCAGTCACTACCCCCACGACCCTATTTTCTTATAGGTGGGTATTCACTGTATACATGGATGGTATGTACCTATATATGGGATTTTGGTCAGTGTTTTAAATTGACACATATATCAAGATGATGCATACGCGGGCAGCAGCATACCACTGAAAAATGACAGCATGCATGAACGATGGTCATGTTCTGTGCATATGACTCTGTGCAATCCAATTCATGTGCATCCAACAGTGGTCCGGTGAACACAATCAGGTTTGGCTAATGCAATGTTTTTGACAGCATGCCTCTTGTGGTGGTGGTCTGCATGTTGTGTACAGTGCATACATTCAACAATAAAATCATATACTGCACTGTAAGTCAACAACATCAATTGTGTGCATGCTAAGCATTTGTGCACGCACACTAAGCACACGCTTGCAGAGAATAATTCAAACAGTCACCACAATTATGCATATCCCCAAAGTAACACAATGGTAGTATATTGCTGTCTGCGGCATGTGGCTAGATGTCATCTCTCTCCACTCTTACAAATGGGTGGATGTATGAACCCTACCTTCTTCGAAATTCAGTAGCGATATCTTGATAGAATTGCCCTGCAGTAAGCAGCACATCATTGAAGATAAAGTATTCTCATAGATCCTGCAAATTGCGTATTTGCGATTCTTGCCATTATTCTGATAACAGATGAAACAACATTGATGATGATCATGAGTCCCACTTACAAAGACATATTCTTCCATCAAGCGCGTGTGATTGTAGTTAGCTATATATGTTTTCAGAATATTCAAAAGCAAATAATGTGCAGAGGTACTATGGTCGAACAGCAAAAGCAAAACTGAGGCATTCATTTCTTCTGGCCGGGGCAAGCTGATCCAAGACTGATATATGCGCACAAAATAATATTGAAGCATAATATAAAATCATTGGATTATCTCAGAGTTGATGGACAATATGGAGTCCACTCCAACCTGGGGCTGGCACACCGCGGTTCTGTGAGGTGTGTGTGTGTGTGTGTGTATGCTTATCCTCCAACCGACGGACTCCTTCTGAGATGTGTGTATGCGTATCCTTGTGAATCCTTTGGCACCTCGTAGCCACAGGAGACTGCACTATGTACCCACGCCGGGGATCAAAGGATTCAGCACACACTTCGGGACACTCATCCAGATTCTCCGGAGCTCACTAGTGAAGAATGGGACCCCCTAAGCCTCGCTGAGCCACCCGAGCCCCTGTGCATCTGCACCACCAGCGCACTGCCGCCTTGTGCCTGAAGCCGGTTCATCCGTGCCCCCCGATCTGCGCGAACCATATCTCCACCACCAAGCCCACGCGCAAGACCACCCCTCTGCTCCCTGAGCCTCACTGGGCCACCTGAGCCCCTCTGCGGCTGTCCTGCCGGCGCACTGCTGCTGTGTCTCTGGAGCCGGCTCACCTCCGCCAATCGAGCCACCCCTCCACCACCAAGCCCACACCCCACATCACCCCGCTGCCGCCTACAGCCTGGTCTCAAGAGAGCTTGCCCACCCACGCCACGGCCAGAATGCCCAAGCGCTGTCCCAAGGGGCTGAGAATGATAAACTGGGTTGCCCTCATCCAAACTTGCGCATCCGCCACCGACTTGCGCCTGTAGCCCTCTACCCCCGCACCAACTCCCCGTGACTGGAGCCCTTGCGCTGATTGCCTTGCGAGGTGGCCGCGAACTTGAGCAATGCGCTCCACACTTGCGCTGTAACTGTCACGCCGCACTGTTCCTACTTGGGGTCCCATCCCCACAGTTGCCTGTGTGTCCCAAGCCCTCCCGGTGGCCGATAGTTCACCACCCGGTCGTCGCCTTCCCGACAGCTGCTCACTGTTAGTTCCGGCACGGCCAGCAACCTCGCCCGATGGGCACGGAAGCTGATGAGATGCCGTATGCTGCCGTGCAACCTGTTGTAAGTGGTCATCGCTGCCAGGATGGGCCCCCGGGCTCTGAGGGGCCCGGCGTGTGTCATCTCCACCCGCGGACCTCCCCACATCTCCCCCGTCATCCTCATCAGTTCCCCCCATGCCATCAACCCCCCCAAGAAGGCCGGCCACCCGCCTGCTCGCCCCCATCAAGGTGGCCACCCCTCCCTCAGCCAAGGCCATTGCTTGCTCCGGCGAGGCCCCACTCTGCTCCTGAGTACAAACCCCACTCCCCGGGCCCGGCGACAAAAGGTCATCCCACTCATTCAAGATATCCTCGACACTTGACGCCGCCTGGCTGAGCCCGCCTATGCCTGCCCGTGCCCCTCCAGATCGCGCCTCGGCGGTGGTCCCTCCTTGACGCTCCACAGTGCCCAGATGCTCCACCTCCCGCCGCACGTCCTCCATGCTCTCCAAAAGCCTCCATGCCATCACGCCTGCCTCGCCTGCCTCACCGGGAGCCTGCCCAGACCGCTCAGGCTGCGTTCCCTCAGATTCCTGCATCCCACCGCCAGACCCATCCTGCGTGGCATAGTCTGTCTCCTCGAACGCGTCCTCCCACGCTCTGTCCATCAGTGCAAACCTCTCCGCCCATTCCCGTCGGTCCGCCTCCCCTCGATCCAGGTCCGGGCCCATGCCTCCTCCCACACGCCCTCCGCCAGCCCAACGCCACCCACTTCCGGCCGGACATCGCCCTACAGCCCGCCTGATGATCAGCCCTGCAACCCCCCGTGCAAGCGCGAAAGAAAGCAGCCGGACCCACTTCTCCTTCCAGCCCACCGCCCCGCCACGTGCCGCTTCCTCGTCCTCGTCCTCGTCCTCGTCCCCATTGCCATCCACCTGCTCTCCCCCTTCCGCGTTCGCCTCCATGTACCGCCGCTCCCTGAAGCGCCGCTGCGTCTTCCGAAGGAATCCATACGCCGCAGGCCCCAGCCCACCGTACACCTCCACCCCAAAGGGGATGAAGTGATGTGGGCGGACATCCCCGTACGTCGCCACCTTGCTCTCATCTACCTTCTTCGCCGCCGCCCCGGGGGCCATCATGGCCGCTCCCAGGTGCGCGTCTGACATCGGCCGCGCCGTGGCCATATCAAACAGCACATGCTGGCTCGGTCCCTCCGCATCTAACACTGTCACATCCGGGCAATGGTTCCGTGAGTAGGTCAGATAGCCCGCGAAGTCATCGTGCAATGCAGACGCCAAGGGATAGCCAGACTTGGCCACCTCGAACAGCACCCTCTGCAGTTTGTGGTGGATGAAAGAGTACCAATTTCCTCCCCCAGCCCCCACTCCCCCCCGGCATGCCAGTAAGTGTGTTCCGGTGGGATCCCGCTCTCCTCCACAATCGGGGCACTCCTTCACTTGGCCAAGGAGGAGCTGCTCCGCATGAAGAATGTACCGCAGCGGGCCACTCGGTACAGTATTCCGCCGAACAGAGCTCCAGGGCTGGGCAACATGGAACACCCCTCAAGAAAGCAGGCCCAATACTGTTGAAGGTCATCGAGAAAAGCCAGGGGAGCCGAGACGCCCCCACGTGCCCAGCCAGCCAAAGCCAATCCGCAGAGTGGAGGACAGTAGCATACAGTAAAGACCGGTATATAAGAAGCTCGGCTATAAGAAGCCAGCCGCTGGCTTTTTGCCCAAAAATTAAGAAGCCGGCTAAGAAGCCAGCCGCTGGGAAAAAAACGGATGGCGATAGAAAAAATGCCATTTTAAGAAGCTATACCGCTGGAATTTCGAGAAGAGGCTACATTAAAATGATCGATTTAAGAAGCCGTATCATGAATATCGATCCAGTGAACTCGTTCTCAATTAATCGTATACAACGTATCGATATATATCTATATGTATATATGTATATCTATACTTCGAAGAATGCAACCATTATTAAGGTTCAATACACTTGAGAAGTTTTGGATGATCACACGCACAATGCATATGCAGTACTGAAGGTACACAATAAGTATTCTCATTACGTATGCATCATGGCATGGTATCGGTTGTGGGCGGTCTTATGCGTCTCGACTTCGAAAGTAATCTCTGACTGCTGAGCATCACTGGTGAGTGCTGGAATGTCCTGTGTCTTGGACACTGTTCCGTCCAAAACGTTGCGCTTCTGTGCGACATACTCAGAGGTGTCTAATATTTCAAGCGCTAAAAATTCTGCCAGCTCTTTTAACTCGGATTGAATCGCGTTTGTCAGGGCGTATACAAATCCGCCCGCGAGTGACAATAGCTTGCTTTTCTCGGCTTTGAAGTCGGAACTGCTAATTTCACCGCGGTCTAACAGCTGCTTCAATTGCTGCAAAGAAGCCTTCACTGCTGGATCCATCCTACAAGAGCTCTGTGAGCTCCAAGAAATACACCTGAAATAATAAGAAGTCACCGCTGGGTCTACAAGTCTGTGTGTCGGTTTCTGGGTTTTAAAAGCCGAAATTAAGAACTTCGACGCTGGTCGACAGTCAGAAGTTGGACCCCCAAGATTAGAAGCTGAGCGCTGGATCACGTTGGCGAATCTGGAATCAGAAAATTTTGCCGATTTAAGAAGCGGCACACGCTGGATTTGGATTTCCGATGGTCAGGATTTTGCCAAATTAAGAAACGTGCCCACGCTGGCAAAGGCAAATCCACGACCGTCGATTAAGAAGCCAGCCGCTGGCAAAATTTCCCCGGCTTCTTATATACCGGTCTTTACTGTAGACCCGTTGGGCACGTTTTTGAGACCTGCTGTAATCACTCATCTTCTTGACGTCGTCCGCCTTTGGCACTTGTGGTGGCAAATGCTCATTTGCTCCCCTCGCCTCCCCAATCACCTCCATCGCCTCCGACACCTTCTGCATGGCCGCTTGCAAAGAATTGACATACGACAAGTCGCTCTCAGCCCCGAGGTCCTCGGTTCCCGCCGTCACTGTTGGAAAGAGCTCCTGCATATCCTCCCAGACTTGCGCAAACCCGCCAAGCCAGGCCGCACTGCTCACCCTCGCCGCCTTAGTCAGGCCCATTCCATGCGGGAGGGTGGCAAACTCACTAGAATGCCACGCCAATCCACCGCCAGGCAGCAAGTCCCGCAACGCCTCTTGCATCCTCCTGTCATGCTCCTCAGCCGCCTCCCGCATCATCTCCGGCGGCACACCTCGCAGCCAGAACCCCAGCCTCGGGTGGGCACAGAATCGAAGCAGGAGCCCCTGGGCCTGCGCATGCCCAAGCTTGTTCAAGAGGGGCAGGATGCCACATAGCTCCTCCACCTTCTTCAACATCTCCACACTGACCGCCTCTGCCTTCCCCACCGGCACCCCCAAGACATCGATGAAGTCCAGCTCCCCCCGTGCACCCGGCATCCCGGCCTCGAAGCAACTGGCGTCCCCCTCAGGCGAGAAAGCCGCTGACTTCACCGGCTGAATATCCAGGCCAATCGCCACTGCCTCCTCCATATAAGTCTCATACGCGAGCGCCGCTTCAACCGGAGGGCCCAGGAAGAAAGCGTCATCCAAGTAGGCAAAGATGACCACACTAGGGTGTCCCTCCTGAACCCGCTCCAGCACCACCTGCAACGGGGCAGCCAAGTAAAGTGGCCCCAGGGGGTCCCCCTGCTGCGTGCCCTCCTTCGACTTGACAAATCGCATCACCGAGCCATCAACGCCCCCCAGCCGAAACCCCAGGTTCGCATCCACCCCATAACAAAGGTCCGTCCATGCCCACAGCTCCGGGAAGTCCCGCTCGATAGCCTCAAACATTGCCTCACGGTGCACCGCATTGAAGGCATTCCTGGCATCTGCCTTAACACAGACCCATTCCGGGTGCCGATCCAGGGCCGCCTGAACAGTGTGGACCCCCAGGTCCGCCCCTCCCTTCACCGCAACCCCAATCTGGGCCGCCCGCAGTCCACCATGGTCATCATCCTGTCGACGCCCACAAAATCGAGCCCTGAGGGCCTTCACACGCTGCCTGCATATGACCTTCGCCACTAGCTTCCGGAGAACTTCACCACACGCAATGGGCCGGACGTTGACGCCGAGGTCGTCCTTCAGCAACGCCACTAACCTAGCGCCTGCCAACCACTCCCGAACCCCCGCCGGGGCCCGACCTGCCGCCAGATGGTTGCACACCTCCAACAGTGCATCTCGCCCACCAGAGACATGGACCGCCCACATATGCTCCCAGCGCCACTGAGAGCTGCCCGGTCCCGAGGCCCGCGGCAGATTACGCATTACATCATCGAACGTCTTCTCATCCAGCTCAAGCGCCTGCCCCCGAAGCTCCCGCCGGCGATCCTCTCCCACATTTTGCCTCCTGCCTGTCCCAGCCGGGTGCAACCGCTCCAGCTTCAGCAACGTCTTCTCCGTCGCTGGTGCCAGCTTGGCCAACTCCAACCTCTTCGCTGCCTTTCCCAGCTGCCCCGCCTTCACCAACCGCACAGCATCTCGCAGCACCCGTTCCTCATCCGCCTCGGCCACAGCTCGTCGATCCCCCGGCACCTCCGCATGCAGCCCCTCCCACTCGCTGCGTAGGAAGCGGGCGCAACGCTCCTGAGATGTGTGTGTGTGTGCGTGCGTGCGTGCGTGCGTGTGTGCGTGTACACGTGTGAACAACCAGCTAACTCACAGTATGTACTATCTTAAGATAGTACATATATCCAGCACAACTGTACTGAATTGTGCATAATATATTCAATGTGTAGTATGTGTGTGTCTTTATTGTTGTTGATAACAGCAATCATGTCACGATTGTATGTATATTGAACTACTGGCGTAATCATAGTAGGCGAAGTAGCAATATGCATACCAATATCGGAACGGGACACATAGCACATAGAGCCTGCGGTCCATCAATATCCCCAGTAATGCAGCGTAAGTTCCGGTGAATATAACATCTGATATATATGGCATAACAACTCATGATCAACAACCCTGCTATTAATGCTTCCGTGGTGTGTGTGCGTGTGTGCAAAACAATATCAATTTATCCATGCATTACTAGTGCATGCCGCAGTACACAAATCGCCATTTTGCCACCTCCTCCCCTCTGTTTTGTTCTCACTAACATAAGTCGATTTATCTGACTTGCTTTGGATTGTAAGAATCTAGGAGCCAGCATATTGGTATCAAATTATCATACACATCAAAATAGGCTTACAATGTTTGTTTCCGGGGTATAATGCAGTGATCGGCAAATGCATCAGTATTGATGATACAGAGCGACCGGTAAAGAACTATCAGCCTTCCTTACTATATATGAGCATATCACGTTCATTACACTCCACCGCTGTATCCTTACCTAATAATCATAATAACACCATGCGACTCAATGAAAGGAACCATTTAATCGATGCTTACACTTCATGACCTTTATAACCTTTGTAATGCTTTATCAGCTTAGACTTTTTTGACCCCCAGCCAGTAACTATAAAGACCTTGATGTTGCACACACAAACACATCGAAGCTGTGTCACGCACACACACACACACACAGCACACCATTTCTTTCATGAATGGTAGAAAAAGACCAGCAGAGCCCAATGTCTCTTCTCTGTGCGAGTGCGACCTGTCACCACACACCACATGAAAACACGTGCAAGTGAGTGGCTGCGCTTCAAATAACCAATTTCATTTCAGTGCGCATTGTGCTATGTTATCACCTGACATTCAAAACGGGGCGGCGCAACACTTACTTGTGCAACTAAAAACATGAACAAGCCATATTAGCATATACTTGCTGCTAACTTATATGTATGACTGTATGTGTATGTGTGGCTGCACGCCACTTTCAGTAAGGTGTGCATGATGAGTGTGTGTGTGTGTGCTGCTTATATGTAAGTTATATATGTATGTTAGGGTTTGTCTACCAGCTAGTGTGATTGAAAATAAAAGAATTGTCACAACACACTTACCTTGCCAAACACAGAGGCACCCAATGGTCAATACACACGGTCTGCTGGCAACTTAATACGCGGCGCTTCTCCCGACGCAAGCAGGGCATACACAGCAGCATTGGCAATGCGCGCACTGTAGTAAATAGCATACACACACACAGATCAAAGTAAATTCAAAATCAGATAATATATTGTAAGATCATATATCTGAATTATTGTAATAATAGAGCGTGCGAGACAAATACATGGCAGTCATCAGTCAGCGTGGATGTCTGGCAGTGTGTGTGCGTGTATGCACACAAGCGCACACACACAGCACACAAACGTGCGCGCGTGCCACTGTGCAGATACAGTGCCCACATTTAGAGTCGATTTGTTTGAATCATCCATCGATGGCGCGGACAAAGGACAATTTCTGTTCATACGTTTTTAGTCCTCGTGGTCATGCCGCAGATGCCTGCTTTGGCTTAGTGGACTTATTACAAGAATAATAATACAATAATATTAATACAAGAAAGAAGAAAAAAACACGTTCTGGTGGCATGTGTGTTCTAATGAAATTTTCTCTGCGATCTTGTTTCGCCTCTTTCTTCACTGCCTGGACCAGAGCGCTCCTACGTTTCGTTTACATGAGGGATGTGCAGGGTAGTGCTAGATTGAAGAGCTCCTAGCAGCCTCACGTAGCAGTGTAGCATTATTACGTGCTTATGTACATAGCATTATTACGTACTTATTATGCTGTTGCAGTCCTGTGCTCCCTGGAGTGCTTGCATACTGCATATTTTATCCAATGGGGTAATGAAGCTGATCTACTGTACTCGACTTGGTCGTCATAATGCCTTCCGTGCATCACACACAACACACAGGTGGCAGTAGTATCACAACGGGCGTTCCCATATCTAAGTGAATGATAAAACAGAGTTTACAAACCTATATACACATTCTAAATTGTAGTATTCACTCTGGCTTGCCACCACGCGTACGCATTGTGCATATACATGCATGCTAAGTTATTGTGTGTGCTGACATACATGATGCACACCAGCATGATGAACGAAAGACGCACCCCAATAATCGCCATCCCTGTCGCAATCTTCATACATGTATACTACCTTCAAAGTATGTATGCATCCATCATGATGGTGTACGAAACTGTGAATTTGGCAATTTGTCACTTTGATCGTGCTGATGGTAATTTGTCTGTTATCGTGGATGCATGTATATACTGCCTCGCTATGAGTGCAGTCTACTGCATCGTCGTTAAAAGCTGGTAAGTATACGTAATGGTTATGATACATCTTACCATATGTTGAGCTCCGCGCGTTGTGCATCATAGTGCTTCATTACATAGCAAGCAGAAATGGCCTGCGATGCACCACACCGATCGCCCGGGGATATGGGTGTATATAGTGCAGGTAGATCGTACTGTATAATACTGACAACCGGAATAAACCACTCTGATTCAATACAATAAACCGGAGTTATTTTCGATTACTTGAGAAATCCCTCGGCTACATTACCCTTCGCATTGAGACCTAAGATCGCTAGCTAGAGTCACGGCTGATATTTACATCCGTGATGGAGTGTCGTTGCTTGATTCGTTGATATTATCGTACGACCTCGAGTTATCATGAATGGTAGGTTTCGTGGAACGATTCTTGCATCAGTCGCAAGTTAATATTGCTGATCAGTCAGTACTGCGACACATATGCCAGATTTGAAAACATGTGCATTACCATATACTTCATATGTTCCATGCAGCGGCATGCACTTCGCGTCTAACAATCAAGCCCTAGCATCAATGCGTGAAGTGGCTCATCGTGTACCCAGTAGCACGTTCTGGCCACTACGTGTAGAACACACCAGTTGCATACCGTTCGCTAAGGTAGACAGCACGTCTAATAATACAATTATCGCGATGGCATGACCATCTGCGAGAGGGTATGTCAGGGACGATCAAACAAGGTCAGTTTCACTAGTAAGCCATACAAAATGGACCATTACCATTTCTGGCTTGTGCCAATAAGTTGTAAAAGGCTCAATTGTATACAGATCTAAAGCCCGCGATATCATGCACACATGCTTGTATGTATGCATGGGCGTACGTGTGCATGCATGCGGCATGCCTGCATGTGTGCGTGTCGGCGTGTTTATGGATTGCCAATCGCACACCCACAGTATCGTATTCGATGAGCCAGCGAGGGACAGAAGGTAAAGCAACGAGTCTTCACCCACCGAAAGCACCATAGCAAGGCCACTGGAATATTCTGCAAGCTGGTGAAAGACATCGCTGTCGATGGAGCCGCTTCCGAAATATGTATATTCTGGTGCTCGGAGAACGACTGAGAATATTGCAAACAACAAAGTAACGAACGTCCACCAGAATGCAGCGACACAGCTGCAGCGAGCGTCAAGCAAAGTGGATTTGACGAGTTCGCCCTTGTCGCGAAGAGAAGGTTTAGGCAGCAGTTCATTCTCGAGTGGACTGCTGGCTCCGCTACTCAAAGCAGGTGCATCATCGCCACGAATAGTATCATCTTCGCATGATGCCATACGGATACTTGTTTAGACTTTAGGTAGCAGTGAACCTGTATACTTGCATGGCAGTAATATGCGATGGCAACAATCGTCTTCTTGCGAGAGACTAGCGTTTGTGTTTGGCACGATGCCAAGTATATCCTTGATTCATGCGCACAACTTATATAACCGTACATACACGCTTTCTGACACGCGTACATGGTTTTACTGAGGGCGGGGGCGAAATTAGCTTATGACAACAATGGCTTGGCCAAATAAAAAATCGTATGTCGCCGCCGCGGTGGGGGGTCTTATTCTCGGCCCGGTGGTCTCGACGAAATCGCTTCGGCGTCATTTAAACTCCGATCACAGTTTGCACTCAAACAAATTCTTACATACGTTCAAAAACTACGTGGCATATATACCGGCCAATTAGAATAACCCGTTCGATTAAATAAGACTAATCTTGTGGCGAATGCCGGAAGGCGTGCCTGCTGCCATGGCCATGCTACAAGATATATGCGATTTACACGTCTGACAAAGGGACCTGGTAATAAATAACACCGTCTGGTGTTCGAATCTTAAAACGGCAGAACGCACTACTGCGGTTTCCGTTCCGCTGAACAATTTGCCTTGAAGATGCGATAGTTTGGCATGAATTTATGAAATTCGTGCAAACCTTGTTCCCACTCTTGCAAACCTTTCATATCGGCAGAAAGGTTTGCACGAACATATCATATCGGCAGCTGTAGTCGGCTGTCACCCGATCTCCAAATGCTTGGTTACTTAATTACGACGTCGTCGCTATCGCCATCAAAGTGGTTGATTCCCGTACAATGTCATACGCGTGCGACCCTATTGCAACGTATGGTTTGCGCCCCATACCATCTCATGTAGCAACGAGCGACTGGCGCAAGTCCTGTAGTGAAGTGCGATGTCAATGACGAATATATACAATACATTATATATATATCCTGCATATCGTCGTATATTTGCAGCAGATGCTCTTGGCTGAGGACAAACGTGCGACAATCTTGGTGTTAACCTGACAAACCTTTCTTCTTACTTTCTGCACAGGCTGCACACAAGCACATCGGAATTTTTTGCGCGCGTGTAAAGCTCAGGTACAGTTGCTATCAATAAGCTCTCCACGAAGCTCGACGGACACTGACTCTGGTTTAAGTCACGACTCTGCTTAGCAGGACAAAATACAGCGCCACTCTGCACCATCACCGCAGGATCGCATCCGCATAATATAGGCTGCACTGCATTACCGTACGGCTCGTAAGTATAATTCATGCGCGCGAAATGTACGGCATGACACTAGCATGGACGGCACATGGCTCACTGCGGTTCATTGTTTTCTAAAGTTTGCTATGCCTCCTATCGTGTTGTGTATGGCACGCTCTATAAGCGATGTCGTTGTCTTACCACGCGAGAATGTAGCTGTGCACGTAACCATGATGCGTACTCGTCGTCTCCGCCGTTGCTTGCATTCTCCTTGATGTTGATATCACAAGACGACGCAGATCCTCTGAATCGTTCGTCGGTTAGACTCGTCGCAGGTGCGTATGCGCGCGTTTGTATGATGCATGCAATAGCAACGGAACTTTATGTGTGACAACACGTTTACCGTGGATGACGACATTGTTGAATTGAATACTCTATTTTCACTGGTGAATTTATTCGTGCTAACTCTGATATGCATGTCTTCGATTCGTGTAGAATATCCGGGGTTCACAGCCGGCATAGCATACCAAACGCGAAACGCGAGGTTAGAATGTGTTCGATAGATGTACTTTCTAGATACAAACGGTTTAAAGTTGTCAAGTATGGTTAAACTGTATGGGTGGGTTGTGGAGTGTATTGAGCATAACTTCTTCAGTTCGTAAACGCCTTTGGGCTGAATGCGTTTAGAATGATCGCGCGGATCCGATAGTCCATTGAAAGTATTTTGCATTTATACCAAGCACTTTTTGACCTCGCGTTTCTTGTACCTTGATATGCCAACCATTTCATGTACATTATGTCAAATACACATCGGAACTAATATAGTGAATAAACGTTTCTACGCAATTTGGAATGCGCCGAGTTGTCAGCACCACGTTAATGTGTACAAACCCAATATCGGAGCCTGAACACTCAAGAGTCAAGCAGATTCTTTCTGACATTAAGCTTAGTCCTGTGTGCTCCGATTCTTGTTCACACTAACAATATATAGTGGAGTGTTTGTACCCACACACACACATGTGCATATGTGCTCATATAGCATTGCGTTGCCTGAACGAGGCGTTGTAGAATTGTAGTAATACATGCATGTCGATGCATACATGCATTCATGAATGTATGCACGAGTCGGGATATAAACCATGGACATGTGTCATTACACTTGTCATATATTGTTATCATTAAAAATGCCAGTGAATAATGCATCTAAACATTGTAGCATATGCATATGTGGGGTACATGCATATCAATAAGTAAGATGTTCATGCCATTATGACAGCTTACTCGACATAGCATTAATGGTTGATAATGCTCTCATTCATAAATAATAGTGGCACTATTCATTGCCTTTCGACTATTCATTACAGTTGAGATTACAATACGCACAGCTGCGACTATTTACCACTTCGGCGCATGGAATCAAGCACCAACATATAACCTGCAAGCCATGATGTTGTTGCACATTACCAACATACTGATGACACCGACGTTACAATGCCAGCTGCGCTGGCTTATTTGCCCATCGCGATTCAAGCTCAAATAGTGTTATGGTCCGCATGGAGTCTCGCAACACAACAATATGTGATAACCGAAGCCATGCCTTGCATCTTGATTTTACGCATATTCGAAGAGTTACATGTGGTCCTAATATCGTTGGATTACAGTGATCGGGGGTATTGGCCTGGTACAAATGGGGCTACTGATCAAAATTCATCAAACACTACCTGTCTCGAACCGCATGTAGATGACATAAACACATTCCCAAATTTCAGATTTGACAGTGATGCACTTCACCTGCAGTACTATTTATCTCATTGAAAATGAAATAGGACATATTGATCGAACGAGCGCGCATCTGTAGACACCTTGCTGGAAATACAGAGACTGACCACTACTTGTAATCCTATTATACATTCAATAAGAAAAAACTATTTGATTTAGTTTGCCCATAGCGCCAAACACCGAATATCATATTCTGTGTGAAGGCAAATGATTTTAGTTGAAGGTTGCGTGCAGGCATATGAGTTCAACGTATCAGTCTGCGAACAAGCAAACGACTTTTATAGCAGTCTGCACATACACAGCTATCCGGATCTAATATCAGTATGTGCATAGACTACTATTGAAATCATTTGGCTACGCACTCACTATTGAATGCCAAATCCATATGCGCAGAACACATCATTTGTTGTTCAAAATAACCCTCCAAAATGCACTGAAGGTGCATGCTGTCATCATGTACACGTGCATTATATCCCTCTGAAAACACCATCACGTCACATACAAATGTATTCACACGACACCGTATATCAGAGGCATCCAGGATCTTCACCCAGACCGTGATCACCCAGACGTGCATAACTACATGCAACTTGACAGTTGCAGCATGTCCTTGCTGTACGACCACTTGCCTGGCTAACACCGTCACGTGTTTTACGCACACAACATACACCCTTACAATTCATACCGACACATTTCATGAACAGTGATCGTCCCTTCAGCAACAATATACAATATACAATATACCTTTTTCGAGTCGTGATATATGCATCCACGTGTTACTCATGCAACTAAGCTTTGTCCGCAGGGATCCGAGTAATATTAGCAACATGCTTTTGGTCCATATCAGCATTGGCTTCATTGTAGTGCTCTGAATGATGTCCACCCAATCTCTCTGCTCTTCGCCGCCGATCTATGCAGATCTTGCGGCCGATACCAAAGCAGTTGTACGCCACCTCGTGCACTCTTTCATTCCTGTACAGAAGGAATGGTTCCATATCCATCCCAAATTTGGGGTCGTTGATAGCATTCGAGTTGATGGACTTTATACAATCATAAACAAATTATATCACTATGGCGCCCACGCTACGAGACAACAACATGACCTAGTCGCGTTGAATGCCTTTGCAACCATCGGCATAGTGGCCGCGGTTGGCTTATCATATATCACCGGGCATCATCTAGTGCCGTGGCCTAATAAACACCCCCGACGCATGATGTACAAATTCAAGAACACGCCAATACTGAGCGAAAACGAAAGTGACAGTTTTATCAACTTGCCTGAATAGGGGGTACGTGAACGTACAGGTGGGGAAAAATTAATCTCAAATCAGCATACAAAATGTGATGCGGGCAAAGGATAGGTTCTATTCTGCAATTAAGAATGTTGACAAAATTTTAAAAAGTTTAGAAGGAGTGTCATGCATTATGCAAAGCGAGCGTCATGCATTATTGGTAATTACAAATCGATCAGACCCAAACACCTCAATCGTAGATTGACCGGTATTAACATATCGCCTCACCCCCAAAAATGATAAGCGACCGAATCCCCTGCGGGGCTCGGCCAGCCCACTTGTCCCCCCTTTCAAAGAATAAAACATTAAAAATTGTAAGCGGTCGATTCCCCTGCGAGGCACGACCAGCCCAGAAGGGGGGGGCGAACCCCCCCCCCCTCTTTCCTGCGGGGCTCGCCCATGGGCAAGCCCATACCGCAGCCGACGTTCATAACAGTGTCATCAACTTTTATTCTTGGAGCTTTGCGGACTGCGTCTCATGTTAATTGTCATGTCACCAGCCCATACAGTACAGCCGACTGATAAATAATTTCTATAAATAAATCTACATGTTAACTTTTTTTATATCAGGCAAACACACCATTCTTGGATCCTAGCCAATAAAAATAGGGGGTCATGTTGCGATTTTCGACGCTATAAATTCATAAAGATGGCATGTTCATAATAGAATTTTAATTATTTTAAATATGAAAATTGTCACCCTACTACCTGACACAGTGATCTCACGAATTAAATAATATTGATCACAATTTACAACATCGATTCCATATTCATGCGTGAGCGTGTAAACTAAAGCGCAAGCGTGACAGTCGAAAAGCGTGACAGAAATCAGTGTTCGTTTTGGAATACCTGGTCTTAGGTCTAAACGAAATGGTCTCTAAATAAAAAGAGCGTGAGCGCGAAAAGCGTGACAGTCGAACTGCGTCTCATGCCATGTCATGTCATACGTCTAACGTCTTATGTGTTAATGTCCAGTCGACCACATCCACATCCAAATATTTATACCGTCAATAAAAGTCTTCATTTTATTTTAAAATATAAATAAGTCATATTTAAAATAATACTACAGTGCTAAGTTATATTTATACTCAACAGTCGTGACACTGTGCAATTCCAATAAAAGTGTTAAGCTTTGCACAAATCTAATACCTATTAATGAAAATATGAAATTCAATCCGCAGTGTAAAGTTTGCACGAATTTCGGTTTGCAGCGCTCCCTTCACAAACCTAATCGCAACCGAAAACTCGTTTCGCAGTTTTCATCTCAACCGCTAAAAGGCTTCACAAATTTATAGATCCAGTTTGCACGAATTTTGGTTTGCAGCGCTCCCTTCACGAACATAATCGCGACCGAAAACTCGTTTCGCAGTTTTCATCTCAACCGCTAAAAGGCTTCACAAATTTATAGATCCAGTTTGCACGAATTTTGGTTTGCAGCGCTCCCTTCACGAACATAATCGCGACCGAAAACTCGTTTCGCAGTTTTCATCTCAACCGCTAAAGGGCTTCACAAATTTATAGATCCAGTTTGCACGAATTTTGGTTTGCAGTGTTAAGGATTTTGCACGAACAGTGTTAAGCTTTGCACGAATCCGACTGTTTTGACATTTGTTGGAAAGAGGGGACAATCTAAAGATTTTCCCCCAATATTCCATTCACGAGTCTGTTGGGAGGCAACTTATAGCACCAGGCGCCATTCCATATCCTCTATCTGCTGCGCGGTGTCTGTGACATGGATGTGGAAGTTTGAGCATTCGTTATAAGCATTATTATCATCATTTATGCAGTGCAAGTTGCCGACGTGGAGTAACATTGAACAATGAAAGATCAACGAGCAACTGAAATGACATAGGTTGCAACTGGTGATGCTGTAAAATATTGTATGACTATATCTGATAGCCGTTGTGCAGATGCATCCTTGTGCGTGCACTGAAGTCATGGCTCCCTCTTTTCTAAATGTATGAGGAGCGGATACATACATGTAAACATGACTCTAATTGTGATGGAAAATAATTCATCGAGAAGTTCCTCAGTGCCCGACTTCATGCTTTACTGTTAACAGACATTTACAATAACATTATCGAAGCTTCAAAAGCAGAGTACCACGTAGCCAAGAAAGTCAATTATAGCATTAACTCTGGCTTACCGCTACCACACATCGTGCGATTTGTACCAAGCATAAGAGGCATCCGATTGACAGTGTGAAACACACATACTGCTGTAGGTATGGGCGAAGGTTGCTGCATAGTCAGATTATAGTTGCATGGACCACGTGAATCCGGCCGTGGTACTGCCAGCAGCCCTGTACCTTAGGCCTGTCGTGCTACATGCAGCCCTGGCTGGCAGTGCCACACATAACTGCCAGGCTGCATGCATTATTTCCCCCCGACAGGAATATGGATATCTTCAGTGCAAGTGTATTTCATGAATTTATGTGAGAATGTGTACGTTTCACAAAATCAGATACAGACACTCTGCAATACACATTCAGACGACAAAAAATTAATATGCTGAATACGTACTCGAGCGACGTTATGTCTAACCAAACAGGGTTCGGGGCTGACAGTTTACTCTACGGGCGCTTCATGTCGCGCAGGATTCCAGCTTGCCTGGCCATACACATGCGAGAGTCCAGGTGGTGCAACCGCTAAGCCCGCAGGGAATAAGGCCTGAGGGAAGGACGCGGGCATTCACAATCTTGCCAGGTGCTGCACAAGTTGTGCGTGTGGGCTGCAGCCATCCCATAATGTTGTGTAGCGATGAAATAAACATTTCAGGTGGCTGGAGCTGTGGCTGAGATTAATATATCGGGATGTGTGGGACTAGGTGTCTCGCGGTCTATGATTCCGGTTATCTGTAGCCTGCATATGCGACATGCCGATGTAGATTTCCACTTTATTATCAACCTCAAACACAAACGGATAACCGATGCAATCGGGCACAGTTTTGAAGACGTCGCATAGGTGGCAGGCTCGGGTCATTGAATCTGGCTTAGTGCTAATTGAATTGCTTGGGAATCGGAAACTCCTGACTGCAATCCATATTTAGCCCGGCGGTAGTAACATATCAAGGTATTGGCTTCACTTGGGTGCTTCTGATAGGGAGGATCTGGCTCTGTGTTTTGGGGCAGATCTTGTCCCTCAAAAACTATCTTTAGCTGAAGGCCCTTCTTCGGGGAATACAGACACATATCGCTAGCAAATTCAATGCGCAGATCAGTCCCTGGCACAACTCCGCATCAAACCCCACCACCCAATTCTCAGCATCTCAATTGTTTAAGGGATCAGCTTTACAAAGCCTCCTTACAAGATGGATGACTAATAAATTAAAAAAATCCATGACGCTAAAGCATGTATTTGACAGGGGCTCTCGACTGATTAATGATGCAAAAATGAGGAAAGGCAACTTCATTGACACTAGGCCCTTATCTGATAATTCCAGAATATTTGCATTGTGATTGAGAGGGCCCCTGGCGCTGCATTGTAATTGAGAGGGCCCCTGGCGCTGCATTGTGATTGAGAGGGCCCCTGGCGCTGCATTGTTATCAATCTTTCCAAATTAATTGCCACAGACGTGGAATCCCCACCACTAGGGCCTATCAGCTCTAAGCTCGCTGGGTTCAACTTGCAACGGGAGAATGAATCTTTCACAGCTTTAAGGCAACTGAATGCCCTCCATGTTGGTTTGACCTCAACTGCCGCGGCCAGCACACAAACAGGGCAGGGACTTCAAACGCGCCCTTTACCCCCTTTCCAAAGCGGCTCTCAGCGCACCCATTCGGTCTCTGAAGCAGCCCTTAATTGTTTCCACGATTTCCATTTTCAGATCTGAGAAAAAAAGGATGTCATATTCTATTTCCGCCACCCTGATCACGACCATATTGTCCTGTCCCCAGCGGTGCGCCCCTCCCCGCCAAGCCCATACCTCACTGCACACACAGCAGGCAAGTGGCAGCGGCGCGGGCTGAAGAATTCGCGCCCCAATGGATGCTCTCGCATCTGCCATGCTCCTCTCCCCGACCGCACTTTCACCGCTCCCATATCCAATTTCTGCCGCGTCCTAATCGATCCGAGCAGCTGAATAGGACGGCTACGATTGCACATTAGAGTCCTGCCTGGAAACCCTCTTAGGATGCCTCTCCACCGCCCCTTCAAGAGAAAGCGAGAGAGAAAGTGGAAAGATATTTCTGCTGCGAGAGTGCATCCGCCACGTTTCACGGTGGGGCCCGCAGGCTGCAGCAGACTGCCCGGCTCTGCACGGGTCTGCATACTGCGATCCTCACGCATGTGCCAGCAAGGCCGCAGCTGAATCATGCCACATGCCACCGACCTCCACCAACTGCCAAACAAGCAGCATCCCTTGGCAGTTCCCCGCATCCCTATTCAGCTGGGTCACTCCAAAGCTGGGGTGAGGAAGGAGGTGGGCGACAGAGGAGAGCGGTTCCGCTGCTGCGCACCTGGTGTACACTTAGCACTAGGGCCTTGACACAGCTGACGGGCAGTACTCGCTTCACGCGCCCCTTGCCTTTTATCGAGGAGCTCAGCATCACCTACAACCATCCTCCCCGCCTCCCCCAAGCCTCCCACCAAGCTCGGCATCAACACCCCCCCTACCGCCGCCTACTGCTTCCTGAGCAATGCAAAGGCTCCCACACTGAATGGCATGCGATCGGCCGACAAAAGCCAGCCCACCATCATCCCAGTGGATGCGAGAAGCAAATCAGGAACAGGGCGGGGCCGTGGCAAGATACCACCAACTCATACATATTCCCAACCCAGATGCAAAGCAGCATGGAAAGATGATACAATGTGACCGATCATCGCCCAACAATTGTCGGTCCATGGGTTACGGAGTAAGCGGTGTGGCAGAGGTTCCCACACTGAACGGCATGAGATCGGCCAACAAAAGCCAGCCCACCATCATCCCAGTGGATGTGAGAAGCAAATCAAGAGCAGGTTCCCACACACATGCCCTAAATGCTTTTGGAGAGCTCACATCGGCGGCGCCTGGGCACTCCGCTGGAATGACGAGCCATGTGACAGGAGCGGTTGAGATCAAAGGGGGCCGCATCTGCAGAACGAGAGGTACCTTCAGGGTGGGGAATTGTGTATCCGTATCGAAGTCCTTGTCCAGCATGTATATCTGCTGCTGGGAGATGATGAGGATTCGATGCTGCGCCTTGGAAACGTGGTTAATTTTCGTCACCCTGGCGCCAAATACAATCTGCCTCCTCTCTCCCCTCCCCTCCCACCTACGATCTCTGCTCCAGCCGCATCTCCACATCACGGGCCATCGAGGTGCCCTTCCAACCTCCGCCGGCATTGCAGCTCCTTTGTCACAGCTCCTTTGTCACTGAGCTCCAAGGAGCCCTCAGGCATGTGCTATCAGCGCTGCGAAGTGGAGGTCAGCACGGGCAACTCGTGAGGGTTAGCCAGCTCGCAAGGCAAACGCATGGATATGCGATGAAACGAACTTCGGAATTCAAATCAGTGCTGCACGCCAACGTGGCTCGTAGTGCAAGACACATCCAATGTCAAGAAGCTCGCACACTGACTCAAAAGGTGTATGGAGTGTGGATTGTGGATTGTGGATTGTGGAGTGTGGGCGGTGGAGGTGGTGGCACCTGCGTCCTATCTCGATTTTCTTCCAGCAGAGCTAATATACGCGGATCTGTCTTCTGGATGGCGAGAGCAAATCCTGTGACAATCTCAATGCACGCGCTCCGTCAAGGCACTCACTGTGAATCCAATCCCCACAGTCATCCTTTCCTCACCGCCATCCTCACGGTCACTCCCCACTGCCAATGCTCACCGTCTCTGCACAGTCACTGCTCACAGTCACTCGTCACTCCCCACTGTCACTGCTCGCAGTCACTCGTCACTCGTCACTCCCCACAGTCACTGCTCACCGTCACTCGTCACTCCCCACTGTCACTGCTAACTGTCAATCATCACTCCCCACTGTCACAGTTCACAGTCATTCCTCATCGTCACCGTCTCTGCTCATCGTCGACGTCTCTCCTCACCATCACCGTCTCTGCTCACCATCACCTTCTTCACTCACCGTCACCGCCTCTGCTCATCGTCACTGTCTCTGCTCACCGTCATCGTCTCTGCTGATTGTTACTCCTCACTATCACTGATCACCGTCACAATGGTCCTCACCGACTCACACCCCTCTCACCGCATGGCATGGCGCAGGCTTCCGGGAGGCTATTTTCTGACCACCTTCCTGGGGGGCAAGACCCAGGGGGGCGAGGCGCGCGAGCGCTTCAGCCAGGCGGTGGCCCCGCTTCCACCAGACCCTCCAAATGGAGCGACCGGACCGCACACCCGGAGCTCTCACGGCATGCGTATGACGCACCAGAACCAGAGAAGATGCCGAGAGCTGAGCCTAAACTCGGCTATGGATCGGCTCACCGATTTTTCGCCACAAGGGGTCGACGCTGATCTTTCTTCGCAGCTTCAGGCCCATGTACTTGTTATTCATTCGAGCCGCACGATCGAACTGCAAACCCTGAACTCCGTAAACGCAGCTCCATCAGTCTTCAGCACCTCGTGGCCCGCGGGTTTCAGCCTCGAAACCCATGTCCCCGGTGTCCACCGGGTCCACCGGTGGTCCGCGGCGCGCGCTGTGAACCGCGCCAGTGCAGACACTCGCCGCCGATGAAAAACGCACCGAGTCGAGCGCATGTGAAAACGCACCTGAAGGAGCGTGCAATGCTGCGGCCCGGGCTCCCATTGGAAGGGCGATGCGAGGCCCTGCCGGAGTACGGCCCGGGCTCCCATTGGAAGGGCGATGCGAGGCCCTGCCGCAGTGCGGCCCGGGCTCCCATTGGAAGGGCGATGCGAGGCCCTGCCGGAGTGCGGCCCGGGCTCCCATTGGAAGGGCGATGCGAGGCCCTGCCGCAGTGCGGCCCGGGCTCGCATTGGAAGGGCGATGCGAGGCCCTGCCGCAGTGCGGCCCGGGCTCCCATTGGAAGGGCGATGCGAGGCCCTGCCGCAGTGCGGCCCGGGCTCCCATTGGAAGGGCGATGCGAGGCCCTGCCGCAGTGCGGCCCGGGTTCCCATTGGAAGGGCGATGCGAGGCCCTGCCGGAGTGCGGCCCGGGCTCCCATTGGAAGGGCGATGCGACACCCTGCCGCAGTGCGGCCTGGCCCATGCGCCACACTCCGTCCCTTCCAGTAGCAGTCAACCAAGCGGGGATGCAGCGCACACTGGCGGCGCTTGATGGGCGATGTGGCGCACTGGACTGATGCGAAGCGGGAGGCGGGGATGCAGCGCACCTGCTCCTTAGTCATCTGTTTCCGTAATTGGTGCCCCTTCCACGCTGCCTGCAGCACCGTTCAACGTCTCCACAACCCACACGACCTCACGTCTGGCAGGTGAAACCGGGCCCATGGAACAGGGGTGCCCGGGTGTGCATGCAGATGAATTTCCCCGCAGCAGCTGCTTGGAGATTCGGTCAATAGCAGCAAACACACAGCCGTGTATAAAAGGGCCCAGCATTGGCTCCTCCGACCAGCAGCATGAGTCAATGCGTCCCACGCAAATGGAAAAGATGGAAGCAGGGTGGGCGTACCGCTATAAGGTTGACTGCTGCTATCTGCTTGGCGTAGGATACCCCCTCGGTATTCTGGGAGAGGGCGTCGCAGCGCTGGAAGGCCGGGCTCCCCCTCTGGGAGTCGCACCCCGCAGAGCGCCCTCGAGTGAGAACAGCGAGGCCCGCACCCCGCTGCCATGTCGAGATCACCCAGGACCAGGCGGATGGCGCACGCCCCCTCAAGGAGCCCATCAATCCGAGGTTTGATGGGGGTTTGGGGCATTCGGCATGCGAGAGACGTCCCTGATTTGCTCGACCATGGGCGGACCATGCTTTCTGTCGTACGGCTCGCTCAGACAAGATTGGTTTGGTCATGGAGGGGCTAAAAGTAACGCTTTAATCACATTGGGTAGGAGACATACAAATCGGAGGGTGTCACGTCAAGGCCCCCTCAAACCCTCTGCGAATGTCTCCGGACGCGCGGAGCGGGCAACCTTGCAGCCTGCGCCTCGCTGCCCTCTCAATGACGGCCTTCCTCTGACGCTGGCGCTGACCGATGCTTGTGAGAAGAGCTAAACCCTCTGCAAAGGAGCTTCTGACTCCGCCCGAGCCCCAAAGCGGGCGCCGAGCTTGGAGGATTGGTTGACCTCTTCCATGCCAGGAAGAGGGAAATGTGCGAGCAGTGACCGGCTGGCTGCTTGAGGTGGTGAAGGATGCCAGGATGCCCACTTCGCCTCATCTCCACCAGGAAACTAGGCATGGCTAAGTAGGGTGCCCACACTCCAGCGGCGCGGCTG
The DNA here is from genome assembly GCA_001247695.2 of Cymbomonas tetramitiformis. NCBI lineage: Eukaryota > Viridiplantae > Chlorophyta > Pyramimonadophyceae > Pyramimonadales > Pyramimonadaceae > Cymbomonas > Cymbomonas tetramitiformis. The sequence continues at coordinate 64,355 of LGRX02033520.1, forward strand.
CCCCGGTCCTACACTCCAGGCAATGGCCCTCCAGTGGACATCGGGCCTCCGGCTTCTCCCGTGTCTGCGCTGCGTGACGGGCCGAACCTGATACAGCGCCGACCCCAGATCTCTGCGAATGAGCACAGAGAGCCGCATGTTCGGGTGCCTGTGAATCCTGCACAACGCGGCTCCATCCCTTCACTACAACCGCAGCTCAGCAGCACCACCCCACCTCAGGCCCAGCTGCTCTATAGTCTCCAGCAGTCTGATGACTTGGCTCAGGGTGCGCTCCCAGGCACTCCACGGTGGCGCATCTTCACGTAGAGTTTGGGAGTGTCAAGGCATGGGCTATCCTGCAGCCCAGCGAGCCACGTGTCATCTTGTTGCTCTGCGCATCATGCTGCGTCACGGCTCGCTCGCTCTCTCTCTCTTCCCCGGCACACAAGCACGTTGGCCCAAGTGGACTGAGCAGCGCCAAGCCGATGCCCGGGCAGAGCGGGCGCGTGAGGGTGGACGTGGGCTCACACCGCCACGCCCTCTGAATGGTGCGCGCTGCTGCTATTGGTCGGAGCTCCTCGAGTATGGACAGCATCTGCAAGCCAAAAGTTCCCCTGCCTTGAGGGTCCATCACGATGGTCTTAGACCCGCGCCCCATGGGCGCTGTCCTCCGCGTGCGGAGCTTGCATGCCGTCCATGCCATCGACAGACTCCATCCAGCGGCCCTAAGTGGGTGCCTGGAATCGATCCAGCGGCCCCAAGTGGGCGCGTGGATGGACTAAAACAACCGCGTTGTATTAGTTCTGTCGCCAGCTGAGTATCCGCCACCGCTCAAGGTGCACTTCCCTGAACTTAAGCAGCTACGACGCAGCTGGATATCGAGCACTGCGAGCCCAGCTGGAGCCCATCACCGAGTCCAAGCCACCGATCCCCGAGACGCCTAGCTGCTGTGAGGCCAGGTGTCAGACTAAGCTGTCATCCATGACTAGCTCCAATGACAAACTCCAAGATGCCATCTGCTATGACTCCAGCTACCAGGCTCAACCATGTGCTCTCTGCCATCCCATTCGCCAAGACCTTCGCCGATTGCTCCGGGCACAGCCGCCGAGCCCTGAGAAGCGACATACTGCGTGCGACCCACCACAACCATAATATCCTCCACCGCCGGCCCAGCAGCCAAAGCCTCAGATGACGCTTGCTAAAAGCCATACAACCCAGCCCTGGTGTGCAGCTGGCCACCAGCGTTGCCATCAAAGTCAACGTCACATTTCACCATGAAAGCAGCAGCCGCTGGCTGGTTATGGTGCGCAGATGCCTCAGTAAATCCCTCATCAGGCGCCATGCGCCACCAGCCCAGCCGCTGATTCCCTCATCAGGCGCCACGCGCCACCAGCCTAGCCGCCGAATCCTGCAATGCAGTCAGTCACCAAATCTGACGTGGAGTTGAGGCACCCCACCATCAAATTCCTACGATGCGACTCAATATCAGCCTAAGATACCGAATTCTTCCAGCTCAGCCGCCAAGCCCAAGAGTGAGGTCAGCCAGCAGCCCTGCTGGCAAAACACTGAGGGCGCAGCTCCTGGCCATTCCAGCCAGCGGCGTCACGCACGGGTGAACACGGGCTTATGACGGACGCGGAGCCACCTGGCTGTCTTGGATGCACAGTTTCACCTTGCCGATCTCGTGGCTGGCAGTGTACCGGAACACAGTCATGCCTGATGCCCCCTCCCCGGCCACCCCTCCCCCGGCCACCCTCTGAACCTCTTTGTGACTCGGCTATGCGCTGCAGGTTCAGACTCGTGTGCTTCATAAGCCTCATCTCCATGGGCATTACTGCAACGCCTTGCTTCTCTACCTGCGCGAATTGTGCATGACGTGGGAGCACGATGTCATCCTAACCTACTGTCACGATAAACACAAAATTGATTTCGGTGCTCCCGGTCAGCACGTCGAGAGTGGCGCGCGCAGCAAGAAGGGTTTAGCCTTGGCCGCGGCCGAACTTGCTTCACCGGACCGCAACTTCCACGAAGAGTCCCTCGTCCGCAGTGTCTGGCAAATCGCGGACATCCCCAGATCCGCTGAGGCAGGGACCATTGGTGCATATCTGGATCGCAGCTGCAAATGTGCGGTGGTGACGGGTCACCTCTGCAGCATCCTGGAAGCGGGGGTGGGCAGAAGCAAGGGCAAGGGCGACCTCGATGGGAGAGGTGGATGGTGTGCTCCTTCAGAATCCTGCTCATCAACGATGCCACGGCCTTCTGTCTCCCTATCTCCGACCCCACTTTGTAGACTCCAAATGTCTCTCCCAGCTGCTTTTTCAATCCGCACACACGGTACCTGGGATTCGCTCGCCTCCGCGCCCCTTCCCCCGCCTCTCAGCCAGGGGGGCCCGGCAAGCAAATGCTTGTAGCGTATGCGCCGCCCACGTGAGATAGGCCAGGTCTAAGCAGCACCCACCGCCAGCCGCCGATTGTGAGGCTCACTTCGCAGGATCGCCGTTGGCTGCTCAGCCGCGCTTGCTGGCGCGATGCTTCTCCGCCATGCGCTCTGCTCGAGGCCTTGGGCGCGGCGTGGGCGCGTGCGTGCCAAGGGAAAGTGATCATGACACAACATGGGTTACCTTGCAAGAACCCATTCAAACGGCAACCGGTGGCAATAGGACGACTGCCGTACACGCTGTATCTCCGCCAGGGGCATCGAACTACACTGGTCCTGAGGGCCCGCCCACCGCCGCAAGCCCATTGCCAGTCAGCACCAGGGTTGCTGAAGCTGCCGTGTTGCTGAGCTGGGGACACGAGTCAGGTGCCCCATTGGGCAGTGGGCAAGCGGCGCTGCCGGCCTTGCGGCATTCCGCATTTGTAGCTCTCCATCGCTCTAGCCGTCAGGGTTCAAACCCGTTGTGCTTTACTTCAGTCACTCGTCATCACTCGCGGCCCTTAGACTCATGCGTGCGCAACCCTCTTGTCAAATGTTAGTGTGGCAGAGCCCCTGCTGACTGATATAAGTGTGGCAGAGCCTCCGCTGATTGATATAAGTGTGGCAGAGCCCCTGCTGACTGATATAAGTGTGGCAGTGAGCCTCCGCTGACTGATATAAGTGTGGCAGAGCCCCGCTGACTGATAAGGTGGCAGAGCCTCCGAGACTGATATAGTGGCAAAGTCTCCTGACTGATATAAGTGTGGCAGAGCCTCCGCTGACTGGATATAAGTGTGGCGGAGCCTCCGCTGACTGATATAAGTGGGCGGGAGCCCCCGCTGACTGATATAAGTGTGTCGGAGCCTCCGCTGACTGATATAAGTGTGTCGGAGCCTCCGCTGACTGATATAAGTGTGTCGGAGCCTCCGCTGACTGATATAAGTGTGGCGGAGCCTCCGCTGACTGATATAAGTGTGGCGGAGCCCCCGCAGACTGATACAAGTGTAGCGGAGCCTCCGCTGATTGATATAAGTGTGGCGGAGCCCCCGCTGACTGATATAAGTGTGGCAGAGCCCCCGCTGACTGATATAAGCGTGGCAGAGCCCCCGCTGACTGATATAAGTGTGGCGGAGCCCGCTGACTGGTACAAGTGTGACGGAGCCCCCGCTGACTGATATAAGTGTGGCGGAGCCTCCGCAGACTGATATAAGTGTGGCGGAGCCCCCGCTGACTGATTGGGACAGGGCACCTGCAGGTGAGCCGACTTGCAGTCGCGACGATCGAGGACCATGGGATCGGGCTTGAGGCATTGCACAGCGTGGACATGGCAAGATTCCAGCATCGCCATCAGCTCCTCACCCTGCCCCACACCACGCAAGCGTTACTTTCTCTCAGAGGATTCTTTCGCATGGTGTAACTGAATAGCTCACCCCTGCCCCCCTGCCCCCCTGCCCCCCAGCAAAGCCCTGCCCGAGTCCCTCCCGTTCATCTCATAGGTCTCACCCCTTTCCCCCAGATCACTGTTCCCTGACCACTCCTCCATATCTTACACATCGCAGGATCGCTATTCCCTGACCACTCCTCCATATCTTACACATCGCAGGATCGCTATTCCCTGACCACTCCTCCATATCTTACACATCGCAGGTACTGACCCCTTGTCTCACACCTAAGTGAACAAATACAGCTGCCCTCTCCATCTCACAAGTGTGAGCCAAGGCTCCGACCCCATCATCTGACCTCTCCAACCCCTCCTCCCTGTCTCGCACATTTCAAGCCTCCCGGTGCTGCCCCTCGTCTCAAAAGCCTCCCCTCCTTTTAACAAATCGCAACAAATCGCAACAAACCCCCAAACGCGCACCTCTACCACCGTCTCCCCCCCCGCCTCTCTTAAGCCTCGCTCACTTCCCGGCTCTCCGCACGAATCTCTCACACCTAATCTCTCACAGCATTTTGCTCCTAGGCTTGCACCTCTCGGACTCACTTCTCTGTGCATTGCAGCAGGCATGCACACGGCACTCACTCAGCATCTCAGGCCTCCGTCCGCCATGTCGAACATGCAAGCCACGCCATCATCTCAATCAACGGCGGTAAGGCCAAACGGCTCCAGCCTCCGATGACTTGGGCTCGGGTCGGGAGGGACCAGGTTGGGAGATGGTCACGCAAGGGCCAGGCACCCGGTTATAACTCCAGCTGGCCCAGTTCGTGGTCCCTGAGCCGGGGACCGTGGACGGGCCTCCAGCCGAAGCCCTCTCCACCCTCGTGACAGCCTCCTGCAGCCCAATGTTTTTCAGCAGGCCTTCCGCCACGCCCGTGTTTGCATCCCGCAACCCCTTCGTCGTGTACACCACCTCCCTGCCATGTGCCACCAGCCGGAACTCCGAACCCTGCGCCCCGCCCCTCTCCGGCTCAGTCCCGACTCCCTCACCCCACCTGCACCCCTCTAAACCTCCACCCATTCCCATCCCCGAGGTCCACATACGTCTCAGAGACGGGGCTGGGGACGCCAGCCCAGCATCGTAGCCCTGCTGTTATTGCGTGACTCGGGCCCCTCTCGAGCCACTGCGAGTGTCAGCAGAGGGTGTGTCACGAAGCAACAGCGGAGGAGCGGGCAGGCATGGGGCGGAGGGCGCGCTCCTCGCATGGGGAGGCCGGGTCCTCATGTGCCCTTATGCTACAGCGCGCTGCGGTGTGAGAAGGGGACGACCGGGTGGTGAAGGGAGGAGGAGCAGGTCACAGGGTATAGGTCGAGCGGGACTCACTACAGAGAACTGGAGATACGGCGGATGCAGTCGGAGTTGACGTTGAGGGTGGGAGCCAGATCCAAGCCCGTGCGGTGGACAACGGCGGGCGGAGGGTGGAGGGTAACAGGAGGTTCGAGACGGGAGAGGGAGGAGGAGGCAATGAAGATGAGGGTGAGAACCCGAGCGGCAAGCATACACACAACCGGACCCACCTCCTCAGCCAGGGCGGGAGGGAGCCGCGCGCGTGGCTGTGGTGCGCGCTAACCCAGACCGAGCGCGCATGCATGTTCCAAGGCCGCGCACTCCGCACTCATCTATGGTTAGGCCCCTCCTGACATCGATGGGCATGCCGAGCTCCAGTGTCTTCCCCCGCCTTTTAGATTCGGGAGCAATGCTTCGGGCCCCTCTCTTGTTCCCTCTCTGCCGCAGCTCCCGAGGCCTCCAGGGATAGGCGGGAATATATCTGAGCTACGATCCCGACTCGGTGATGTGGACACAGCAAACACGCAGCGGCGCCGCCACACAGGCAAGTGCAGCCAGGTCTGGGTGGTGGTAGAAGAGGGCGGGGGGCAGAGCGGCACCTTGGAGGGCGCTGCGCAAGGGGTGAAGTTGGGGTGGCCTCGGAGGTGCGCCTGCAACGCGAGGAAGAAGTCCGCATCCAGGTTGGCTCCGAAGTCCTCCGACAGGATCCCCATCACTCCGGGTAAGCCGTTGGGCAGCCCAGTCATCATCTCGCTGTAGCTCTTGCTGTCCAGGTCCTCCGTGACATCCCTATTGACCTCCCCGCAACCGCCCTTGATGTGATGAGTGCCACTCTTTACTCGTAACGTCCCTCTTGACCTCCCCGTAACC
>LGRX02033521.1:0-73914 GCA_001247695.2 Cymbomonas tetramitiformis
ACATGAAAATTCAATATGCTGTATATATATTGCGGACATATTGCATATGTATTGAAACGGAACATTCAGTATGTTGGATACATACTGCGGACCTATTGCATACGTATTGAACATGCAAATTCAATATGCTTTACATATACTGTGGACATATTGCATATGTATTGAAATAAAAGTTGCCTATATTGGATATATACTGAAGACCTATTGCATGCATATTGCACAGACATATTCAACATGCTGCAAGTATGTTGTGGACCTATTGCATATGTCAACGAGAGGCATATTGAACACAATTAATATTGAATACAATTACAAATTGTCAAATTTGTTTCACAAATGCTCCCCCTGCCGTACGTAGGCTACGTCCACTACAAGGTTTTTTATTTTTGTTCTTCCCTCGCGCATGAAGGCCTTCTGCAAGAGGAGGGACGCCTCCGAGCCGGGATTCCCCACTCGGTGGCTAGCGTCCATCCCGTCCGGGAGGCGCTTGTCCACCTCCTTCATGATGTAGGAGATGGCGCTGCGGACATATGCATATGGCTTCTCTTTGCAAAGCATCTTCATGTCGAGGATATCAGTTACCTGCAGCCCCACCAAACGAAATACATGTGTCAAATATTGGAAATATAGTACAGTACTATTACAGTACTATTACAGTACTATTACAGACATATTGTACACATATTGTACACATATTGAAAGGGTTGGTGCACACCTTGATACCGATGAGCCCCTCGGTGAGGGGGAAATCGGGGCCGTCCATGATGTGGTTGGGGAGAATATCCCCAACCGCATTCGCCACCACCAACCCGGCGAACAGCCCGACGTTGGCCTTCAATCGGCCGGTGTTCGTCACGAGTCCGCCTTTGTCGGGACGGAGCGAACTCTTCATCGCTTCGTACTCCGTTTGAGCCCCCGCGTACACCACCACCTCTTTCCCCACCTTGAAGATGTCTTCAACATTGGGGGCTTCGGGCTTGGCAAGCTTGGCGGGCTTGGCCGGTGACGGGGCCGGTGACGCGGCCGCCTTGGCCTTGCCCTTTGCGGATGCGGAGGCGGGGCCCTCCGAGGCCTTGGCCTTGCCCTTTGCGGATGCGGATGCGGAGGCGGGTGCTTTTTTGGCCTTGGCCTCCACCTCCTTTTTCTTGGCATCCGCCTCCAGGCGGTCAGCCTCCTCCTCGTCGTCCTTGTCGGGGGCGTTGTGGTCGTAGAGATAGGCGACTGCAAACAAAAAATGCTATCAACCGTAAGTTTTATGTCGTATGTGTACAGTATGTTACAGGTATGTTACAGGTATGTTGCAGGTATATTACATACATATTGCAGGCATATTGTTGCCCTACCTTTCAGAAAGGTGCACAAGTATGCTGAGTATGCTCAAGGTGTGCTGTGGCATGCTTCACATATACTGCGAGCGTGTGTCAAGTGTATTAGAGGGTGGGAACGTACCCAGCCGCTGTCTTGCCTCCCCTTGCAAGCACTCCACCTTGCTGTTAGGCCCCTCCTCCAATTCGAATTCGGGGAGGGCTTTGAGCACCTCCATCTTCTTGGCGATTTGCCGCACCGGGCATGTGGTAGGGACCCCCTCCTCCATACACGTGGTGTACGGATGTAGCTTTTGGGGGTCCACCCACGTACACATTCCGGTTTTCGTGTCGGTCGCCCACCGGCCGCACTTCCAAAGATATCGGTTGTTGTTCACGATCGAACGGGCTTTCGCCCGCACGAAGGAGTTAGTGGGCGCGGTCGCCCACTTGCAGCGGTTTTGTACCGCGGTGACGTACTTCGACACCGCGGACTCTTGCTTCGGCACGTGAAGTAGGGGCTCAAGACGCCCGTCCTTCACGCGCAATTCTGCAAGTAATTCTCCCCAAACCCTTCCCAAATCAATATTTTTTCATGCAACGAAGGAACCAAGTTACGTAAGTAAACGAAGCCGCATGCTTAGTACGTACCAAACTCCTCGTGACATGCTTTAATTAGTTGAGCTTCGAACGCGCTTCGAGCCCCCTTGCGCCTTTTTTTGCTCCCTTCCCCCCCCTCCCTCCTCATCGTCCTCGTCGTCTTCCTTCGCCCTTTTCTTGCCTTTGTCGAGGAAAGCCAATGGGGTTTCCTCGATCCCTTTGGGCTCGCTAGGTGTCCCCTTTGCCCTCACCTTCGCAACGTAGTCAACGAAGCCCTCGTGCGTATGCTCAACGCCAAACAGCTCGCAGCTTTCTACATACTCAGCGTGCAACTCTTTGACTGACATTTTTCTTACACCTCTGCTGGCTTTTCTTACACCTCTGCTGGCTTTGTTTACACCTCTGCTGGCTACGGCGGCTGCTGGAACGTCAACGTGCTTCCAGGAGGCCTTCCGTACGTTGCCGTGATACGATGGGTGTTACCATGCATCGTGCACGCATGTTGGCCTCATGTGTCGGGCGCATTGCACCTGCGACGACCGACCGTTTGGAAATGCATTTTGAAATTTCGTCCATCGTGCATCTCGATTGTCATCGCGCTCTTTTTCTTTTTTTTGGGGGGGGGGAACGTCTAACCCGATTTTTCATTTGTGTTCATACGTTACTGTACTGTAGTCCAATACGCAACATCTTTTCAATCACGTTGTCACAATGGTCTAGTGGTTGGCCGTCGGTCTTCAAAGCCTGCGGTAGTGGGTTCGAGTCCCACTGGAGGTATACACCTTGTCTGCGAGGAGTTGAGCTCCGCCTCGCTGGCGAAGTGTACCACCTCCATCTAAAGGTCAATGACAACCTTTTTTTTCCAGGCCATCTCAGGGGTCATTTTGGGGGTACTTCTTGAGTTACGAATTCGGCCGTTCGATTCACGAACGAGGGGTGCAGATTCTCCTAAAAATTAAAATTCCAAAATTGTTTCCCCGAAAATCGTTCAATCTGTTCAATACTACTGCAATACGTGAGGGCTCATTCTAATACGCGACCGCTTGCAGGCGTATTGAAATGGCGTATTGGAGATGGGTCGAAAAAGTGCCAAGTCAGTTTTGCGAAGATCCGTCTGACGTGGCACTGGCAAAGCTGACATAAGCAGTTTTCAATACATCTCCAATACGCCATTTCAATACGCCTGCAAGCGGTAACGTATTGCAGTGAGCCCTCCCGTATTGAAGTAGTATTGAACAGATTCTCCTCTAAAAAGTTTTTAAATTTTTGTAAAGGTCAATATGCGTGCAACCGCGTGCAACCGCCTGCAGAGCTCAAGGCAGGGATCACTTCAATACGTGAGGGCTCACTTCAATACGTGAGGGCTCACTTCAATACGTGAGGGCTCAAGACCTTGAGCCCTGCCTTTAGCCCCCCCTTTCAGTATGCTGCGGAAGTGTTGAAGTGAGCCCTAAAAAAGTTGAAAAAACATGTTCTTCAATTCTGGTGAGACTTGTTATATGGACTCGGGAGCTATATTTTGCGACATAGCTTGTGTGCGTTTTTTGTGGGGGGGGTCCGAAAACCTACTTTTGGGTTATTGCTTTACTTGAAAGTTCCTTCATTATATCGTCAATATGTCCGCAGTATATGTCCAACATATTACAGCATAGTTGCAGTACATTTTCGAAGGGTGATGGGCGTGGTAAAGGGGACTTCAATGCAGCATGGTCCGAGGAGATCAAATTGTTCATGGTGAAAAGCGACCTCGCCATGAACGATCCCCTCAATCATCATCACCAAGTGATGCGGAGCGACATCGAACCGGCTTGCCTTCGGCTAGAGCCGCCGCCCTCGTCCAAGGGAAGGCGGCCGCCCCCGTACAACAATCTTCGTTAGCCAAGCGCGCGATGAGAAATCCCGCGCAAGGCGGGTGCTTAGCCGATCGAGAGCCGATCAAACCTTCCAATGCTCAGGAGGGTACATCGCTCAAACCCCCTCCCAATATCAAGCTCATATTCCCGGAAGGTTGGAGTACCGCGGAAGGCTTCCGCGACCCAGAGTATGAAACGATTACGAAGAAGGAACGCCTTTCGGCGTGGATTGCGCCTCCACATCTTCCAATATCTACGAGGGAACTGGAGTTGTCCGCGAGGTAGCACCCTTTCTCTTTCTTCTCGACGTTGAGGTTGTGTCTTTCTTGCTTCACAGGACTCTTTGCTACATGTATGCAACATGGTTACCATATGTTGCATACATATTGAGATTATATTGTAGGGATCCTGGAACACATTGCAGGAAAGTCGATGCGCACTATGTGGAAGTGGACACGGTATGGCATCATAAGTGGCTGCCAACGCAACTGCTCCCGCACGATTTCTCCAGATTGGCGCACGATTTATCTCCAGACAATACCGCGTGGCCGACTTGGTTACCACCTTCCGACATCTTGGAGCTAGAACCGGCAACGGTAACCTTTAAGGGGAAATCGTTTCGACTTGTTCCACCGGTGCCTAATTGCTTGCAACGGATTGTCGAAAGGTTTCGTGGCATGCAAGAGGCAAGGTAAGGGACTCTCGCGGGGCATGATTTCCCTCCCACCATTCATCACGTGGCTCGCTGCAATAGTGCTGCAGTACGCTATCGTGATGGTTGCAGCTTGTTGATGGGATGTTGAAAACATGTTGGGACGATATTGTGCAGAGATGCGGGCGAGGCGCCCCCCGAGGCGCACGAGGCCCAAAGCAAGGAGTTCCCCCCGCCGCCCAATGCTGAGGCACCCACGAGCCCTCCACTAGCCGGCGGGAGTGCAAGGTAAGGGACTCTCGTGGGGCATGGTTTCCCTCCCACCATTCATCACGTGGCTCGCTGCAATAGTGCTGCAGCACGCTATCGTGATGGTTGCAGCATGTTGATGGGATGTTGAACACATGTTGGGACGATATTGTGCAGAGATGCGGGCGAGGCGCCCCCCGAGGCGCACGAGGCCCAAAGCAAGGAGGCCCCCCCCCCGGCCAATGCTGAGGCACCCACGAGCCCTCCACTAGCCGGCGGGAGTGCAAGGTAAGGGACTCTCGTGGGGCATGATTTCCCTCCCACCATTCCTCACGTGGCTCGCTGCAATAGTGCTGCAGTACGCTATCGTGATGGTTGCAGCATGTTGATGGGATGTTGAACACATGTTGGGACGATATTGTGCAGAGATGCGGGCGAGGCGCCCCCCGAGGCGCACGAGGCCCAAAGCAAGGAGTCCCCCCCGCCGCCCAATGCTGAGGCACCCACGAGCCCTCCACCAGCCGGCGGGAGTGCAAGGTAAGGGACTCTCGTGGGGCATGGTTTCCCTCCCACCATTCATCACGTGGCTCGCTGCAATAGTGTTGCAGTACGCTATCGTGATGGTTGCAGCATGTTGATGGGTTGTTGAACACATGTTGGGACGATATTGTGCAGAGATGCGGGCGAGGCGCCCCCCGAGGCGCACGAGGCCCAAAGCAAGGAGTCCCCCCCCCCGGCCAATGCTGAGGCACCCACGAGCCCTCCACTAGCCGGCGGGAGTGCAAGGTAAGGGACTCTCGTGGGGCATGCTTTCCCTCCCACCATTCATCACGTGGCTCGCTGCAATAGTGCTGCAGCACGCTATCGTGATGGTTGCAGCATGTTGATGGAATGTTGAACACATGTTGGGACGATATTGTGCAGAGATGCGGGCGAGGCGCCCCCCGAGGCGTACGAGGCGCACGAGGGGCATGCTTTAGATGGGACCATTGGAAGTAGCATGCCTGACTTGCGGGCATCCTCAATGTCGACTAGTTCATCGTCCATATCGAAGAGCTTTTCCAGGTGATACATCTCATCATGTTTCCTTGCCTACTTGCTTTCGCCGTAACTATGCTGCAGCACGCTATCGTGATGGTTGCAGCATGTTGATGGAATGTTGGAAACATGTTGGGACGATATTGTGCAGAGATGCGGGCGAGGCGCCCCCCGAGGCGCACGAGGCGGCAAATTCAGCTGGTTTAGACGACGGCAGGTACTATTTCGGGATTTCTGGATTCATTGATGTAGTCACTGTTGACGCGGAACGTAGTCCTCACCAATTTCCACTTGACGTTACCCCCGAGGGAGACAACCTACCATCGAATGCGGATGAAGCCTACGACTTCTTCGAAGCTCATCAAGCAATTTTGACACCGATCCGTATGGAAACTGTTGTCTACCTAGTACACGATGGCAACTTCGAGGCGACTACATACGGCTCGCTGCTGCCCGACGACTCTCAACTCGATAATCCTACACGAGACAATGTGCGGGAGGTTCGGTGCCTTGGGCGACATTGGAGGAGCGTTTCGACAATAAATGATTGGCCAGATTTGATCCGTGCGGTTGGAGTTTGGTCTTTAATTGCAGTTACCACGGATGCCATGGCTGCCGAGATGGAAGTAGAGCCCATGAGGTATGTACGAATATTTAGGCACCTCAACTTGCATACTGATTTTTCATGATATAATATGTTGCAATATATCAGAAACCGTTGCCGGTATATTGAATATGTATGGGAGATATACTGCGGTGGGCGAAGCAGATCTCCGGTGGAAGAGCCAGCTGAGGCGAAGGACACGGAGATGGGTGAGGTGAAGAACACGGCGGGCGAAGCCGATCCTTGGCTCTCGCTCCATGCAATGCATCGTCGAAATGTGGGCTCGGTAACATTGGAGCGAGGGCGGTTTATATGTGATTGTGCCATGTGCTACGGCGGAGTTGTACTAAAGGTGTTGAGCAAGGCCACCCGCACACGACATCGGAAACTCCACGGGCAGATCCAGCCACCCGCACCGGACCCTGAAGAAATCGATGCTGTAGTTTGTGGCAACCGCGGCGAAACCTTAAGGTACTCTACGCCCTTTCTCTCCCATGAATGATTGGGCAAGCTTGCGTGACAACACATTCGCAATATGTTGACAACGTATTGAAGGTGCATTGCAACTCTCCTACAGACATACGGATGTGGACGTCACGATGGATGACAAGGAGGGCGAACATGCTGAGGAAGCCGGGAGGACAAGCGCAGAAGACGAGGTGGTACACGCACAACAGGACGTGGAAGCCAAGGATGTGTCGAGTCAAGGCGGCGAGGCCGGAGTTCCCGACGACGAGGATGGCGATGCGCCTAAGACCGAGGATGCCGATGGTGAGACCAAGGATGGCGGTGGGGAGGATTTGGGGTTCGATGAAGAAGACGACGGAGATGCCGTCCACTCCGTTAAAGCAGCGATTGCTACACAATTGGAAAGTATTGTGAATGCTGCAAAGGAGCTTTTCGGAGGGGAGACGGTAAGAACGCGTTATTATGCCAAATATCGTGCAGTGAACTGCACGTGCAATATGTAGTATGCATATCTCCTACATATTGACAATGTATTGTATTGCAGTATATTGCATATGTATTGACAACCACTGAAATTGCGATGTGTACGCAGGACCACAACGTGCGGCGATCAACTAAGCTCCTCGCGGATCTTCTGGAATGGAACTTGGAGGAAAACTTGACCCAAAAATCGTTTTCCTCGTTGTGTGAGATCCTACTTCACAACTTTGATGAGCTTCGCGAAACCCATTTCCCCTTGACGTTCGCTAAAGCTATGGGTACTTTCGACGCTTTTAGTACGCCGTACCAACGAGTGGACATGTGCGTCAATGGATGTTGTTTGTACGAGAAGGAGTTGGAGAACGCGGATCATTGTCCACACTGTAAAGAATGCCGGTGGCAAAGCTTTGGAGCGGCGGAGGAGGATGGCACTCCGGAGGATGGCACTCCGAAGAAGCCGCGATTGCAATTCCTTTGGTGGCCCTTGAAGGAAATTTTCCGGAGGCTATTCCATTCACCTGAAGTTGCTGAGCTCATGCGGGCGCATGGCCGTCATACGTCTCCTGAAAGTGGACGCAAAGACACAATTTGGGGTAAGAGCCCAGCACGCGTCTATGATCCCAATGCTTGTGATAGGATCTGCAAAGGGCATATCTGCAATACACTTAACGTATGTCTTTGACATATTGCAGATGTACACATACAGTTGTATGTATACCGCGGTGAGTTGTATTTTGTCCGGAGTGTGCAGACGGAGATGCGTGGAAAGAGAAGAAGGCGCGGTACCCAGAGTTTTTCCAGGAGTTGCGGAATATAATCATCCTGTTCTGCGCGGATGGGGCTTCCGTATGGAAAAACAAGGCGGGCGTGTTTCCCATGTATTTCCAAATCTTGAACTTGCCGCCGGAGATACGCTCCAAGTACGAGTGCCTTGGGGTCTACGGTATTCTTAATGGCATCCATCCCGCCGATACGACTCTTTTGTACGACAAGCTGGTCGACGAGTTGGAGGAGTTGTGGGAGACGGGCTGCGGAGTTTGGGACGCCTTTTCCGAGGAGTATGTTCGTGTACGGTGCATGCTACTCGGGGTGATCATGGATTACAAAGGCTTGGTCGATGCCGGGAAGCGAATGGATGTAAACGCCTACAAGTGTTGCATGTTGTGCCGTACGAAAGGATGTCACAGTCCAGCGCTGGGAAGAATCTTCTACGCATTCTTCAAGCAACATCCTCCTGGTACGCTCTCATCGCTATGCCACCCAGTTTGATTGTTTGCAGCATGTTTGCAACATGCATCAACATGCCTGCAACATACCACAGATATGTTGTATTACTTGTGCACGTGCCATGCAGGGCCGCCGGAGAACTACACGCATGAGTTTGTCAAGCGAATGGGCGAAATACACGAGGCACTTTCCAAATCAGGTTGGTCGAAAGCGGACATGGCGGAACGTTTCTCGGCCACCGGATTCAAGTTGCCCGCCGCATTCGCAAGGTTGTCGTACTTTAACTTGGCGTGGATTGGCTCTATGATCCTATGCACGAAATCATGAACTTGGGAAACAGGCTTGCAACAACGCTGCTTGGGCTGGATTTCAACGAGGCCGCGCGCAACTTTGCCGAGGAGGAGGGCCTGCACCCAGAATGGGGGCAAACGGAGTGGGTGCAGAATTCGAAAGGTGAGTTTTGTATTAGTGCAACATTTCTGTAATTGTGTTCAATATGTCATACACGTGTTGACGGTATACGGCAACACGGACAGGGGAACCGCATGAGGTGTACAAAATGACAAACGGTCCATGGGGATCCCACCGCGTCCGAAGGCTTCGACCACCTTACGTTCTCGGGAAACAGCACTCGCCTTCTTGAAGGAGTTGCGGGGAGTCACCCGGTGGGGCGATGGGCATAAGCATTTGTTGCGCACCTCAACCGCCTCCAACGGCGCAAAATACGCAAAGCACCTCAAGGCGCATGCGGCTTTGAAGGCTTTCGAGTCCAAGTTGTTGGCGGTATTGTCCTCTTGGCCTCGCGATGATGGTGAAGTCGACAATGCGCTGCAGGACATTGTGTCCAAACTGACTATCATCATACGGGAATGCACTGCGCATTCCATAGAACCTCGGGTACGTATTCAATGTTGGTGTGATATGAGTTCCACATGTCACAGGTATGTTGAATATATGTTACAAACGTATTGATTCGTACGTGCAGGATATGGAGTATTTGAGAGAGCAGACCAGACTTTTCTTTGAGGACTTGGAAGCGAATGGTCCTCCACAGTGGCTTGCAATCAACACCCATAAAATCTGGCACTGGGCCGATCTGCTCCTGCGATTCGGACCTGTGCGTGAATGGTGGATGTATGCCTTCGAGTCCATGAATGGCAAGCTAGCTAGGTGGGTGAAGAACAATGCGTTCCCCGTGGCAAGCATCATGAACGGCTATCTAAGGTTGAAAACCTTGCGCTCCCTACGAGGCATCCTGACCATGCTCTTGAACCGAGAAAGAGCTACTGCCGGCCGTGTCCCGCGGGCTTTGATGGCGGGCCCCGCTCCCGGCATCGTGGTCACTACCTTCGGGGAGAAGGGCAAGCCATTGGAGCTAACGTCCTTGGAGATTGACCAACTGACCCGCTGGATGCGAGCGAGTATTCCCGCTTACCGAAAGCTTTTTCAACAACATGCTGAGTACGACCTGTTCCGGCGGAGGTGCAACCTGCAAGCTCGCACGCATGTACTATCTGTAGTATACCTGCAACATATTGTCAACTTGTTTCTGTATGTTTATCATATATTGTAAGTATACTAAGAATATGTTGTCATCACAGGGAGAATGCCGCGCGCTCTAAACATGCAAATCCACGTTCTAGGTACCGACAAGAGGCGGGTGGCGTGCCCGCGATCGCGTTCGGTCCATTGGAGGACCCTGAAGGATGGCTTGGTCGTCAATACACGGCTTACGAGAAGTCGCTCATGATGGGTCCCGAACCCATGTGTTCCAAGTACAACAAGGTGAACATCGGCGGTGTCTTCTATCGCACTAGAGACGGGGACAAAGGGAAAGTGACAACCCAGTGTTTCGTCCGCGCATCCTTCCCCAAGAATGATGCCGATGCCGATGACGAGTGGGAGGACAGGTACGACCTCAACCACCAGTTTGCATGCTTCTTTGCCTTTTCGTATATCTCTGCAACATATATGCAATACGTCCCCAACATATTGAGGATATGTTGTACGTATATTACAAAAACATTGAACATTTCGTGCGCAGGTATGGTATCATCAACGCCATTCTGCGGGTTAGCATTGGCGGTGTGCTCTACACTTTTTTAAAGTGTGATTGGCTACCCGTGCCCACGGAAGCTCAGATCGCAAGCTTCAAGCTGAAGAACTCCATCCTCGGCGTGGACAAGGTGTCCAAGGCTTACTACACCTTCAACCCATGGGACACCTCCAAGTACACTATGGACAACCGAGAGCCCTACCTACTGGCCAATCAAGTCCAAGCGCAAGTAGTGATAGTCAAACACCCCTGCATGGATTCAGCGGTGATACTTGATACGAGCGACCGCAATATGGAGAAACTTGCACTCGTTGATAGGCCCGTAGGTAGTGATGGTCACTTTGACACATGCGGGAAGTGTAGAGTCGGTGGCGAGCTCCTTCTGTGTGAGAGGGCAGGCTGCAAAGAGGCTATGCACGTGCGATGCGCAGGGCTCACCGACATCCCCACTGGAATGTGGTACTGCAGAAAGTGTGATGACGCATAGTAGTGCCTCTGTACACATTTGATATACCTGTAATATACCAGATACGTATTGCGGACATATTGTAAGTATTATGCAATATGTGAGCAGCAGGGGGGTCTTACCCCTTTACCCCATGCAGTCATGTGTTGCATAATTCACTCTGATTGTAGACATATTGCACATGTACTAAAGATATTCTGCATGAGGGAATGTTTCAATATGTGTTTAACACATATATTGCAAACGTGTTGAATGATTCATCTGATTGTAGACATATTGCACATGTACTAAAGATATTCTGCATGAGGGAATGTTTCAATATGTGTTCAACATATATATTGCAAACGTGTTGAATGATTCATCTGATTGTAGACATATTGCACATGTATTGAACGATTCCTTATGCGTGAATGTTTCAACATGTGTTCAACACATGTTCAGTACGTGTGTTGCAGGCGGTTGCAGACATATTGAACACCCCTCCAATCGTTTTGCCTTATTTCAATACATCGGGGCCCCAATTCAAAAAGCCCCCCAGAACCGACTTCTGCGATACGCGTCCAAATGCCGTGAAAACTTGTCCCCATAACGCTAGACCCTTCCTTAGATGATACCAAGTGCTAGTGGGTGAGTCTGACACCATTTGGGTGCCCATGCTAGCATACTCATTTTCGCTGTGTCCAGGCTGATCGCGGTTCAATAGTTTGGCCAATATGTTACACGTGTATTGGAATGTCCAGATATTAGCATACCGTCTCCAATATGCCTCCAATATGCCTCCAATACGTGTTCAACACGTGTATTGAACCCGTCTAGAAACGTAGGGGTCGGAAAGGTCTTTTCAGGGCGAATCACATGCAAACGTTAGAAATACATGACACTTGATACCGATGACGTGATTGTCAACTGAAAAATGTTGATGGATGTGCACATCGTTAACAATGTAAGCCCTAATATTGACCCTATACCTCCAGGTATAATCTTACCAAGTGCTCAACATGCGGTTAGGGCTACTTATATTATTAGGGGTTTGTAACACTATGACACATGTGCCCTAGACGTGACTCATTATGGTCAAGCTAAAATAGAGTGCGTCTGGGGAAATATTTAGAGCATCGTCGCAACATGGTTGCTCCCAAGTGCATGGCTGCATGCGGCTCGATAAGAGCTTTTCAAAACTGTCTTCAAAAGTGAATTTGAGTTATTTGTCGCCGAGAAAAACAGTTTTGAGTGTTTGATGGACATGTCCATCAGCTGGCAGCTAAGGGGTTAAACCCTTTGCCTTCCCCTTTGCCTTTGACCTTCCGTTCGCAGCTTTACCATGTGCACCTCGCAGCGGTGGCACTTCGGATCCGGCGAAATGACGATGACGACCTGTCTCAGGTCTGATGACATCTCGATCGCGCGGAATCAGTTCCCACTTCGTGCCCAATAACGTTTACCCTTCCTATAGTAGGCTGGGTGACCGTCACCAGTAGACGGGAAACACCCGTTAGGTATTTATGTTATCTCTCTTTTGATGAAGGGACTCTTTACCGTTCTAATATCGTAACCCTTAAATCAGGGTTTCTCTCTCTAGTTAGATATATATTACTGCCGGACTATATATCTGCCAAGGGTTTTAACTGTATCTGTATTCTGCAGTATGCCTCACTGACTGCTAGTTTCGGGAGTTGCCAGAAAGGACAGGTTCTCCTGTAGGATGCTTATTTCCACCGAAGCTGAGTAGGTGTTTGTTTCAGTTCCGTGACCACCTAGTTTGCCAGTCACCACCCTAGGTGGTGTGCTGGAAGTGACGCCCCGACTGTCATTCCTATAGTTAGGGTGTATGATTGTCACCGGTCCCGGAACCCTAGATAGACTGATAAAACAGGATATATATATATATATATCCTGTGACTGTAACTGTGAAAATGCAGGTGTGCTGGCTTGCGGAATACTAAAGTCGGATAAAACAATAAGATGTCTGACTAAGTGTTTCGGGGGCCTGTGACACGGTGACACAGACAACACTGCAAGTGAGATCCAGGCGAGGGTGACACAAAGGGTGCACCACTGCTCCCCCCCTAGGGGGGGGAAAGTCAGCATCCCCGTGATAGACCCCGAACATATAACGGGAAGACTGAGTATTCTCACCGGTTATCTATTCTGATTATCTGTCTCACCGAATATACAGTCCAGCTGATATATTCAGCAATATATGCATACTCGATTACATAAAGTATGCATATATTGGATATCGATTATATATCATGTGCCGCATCCAAAGATATTGCATGAGCATTACAACACTGATCATCTACCATGCGGGTATATATATATATACGAAGTTTATATACTTCGTATAGATATATCCGTTATCCAACGGTGTCGCAGCGCCAGCGCTCCATCTGATACTGCATCCGCTGCGCATGGCGCACATGTATTTACAGCCTTCGTCGCTAAACTGCATAAACGCAGTGGCAATTCGTGCGGACATTTCTGAGTTTATATGCATTGTGTGGACGCGCATACTACTGGAATATCCCGGTTCACGGATATCAGACAGTCCTGGAACCAATATAGATAAAACTCTCATAAGAAAATAAACCCTAAGCTAGATATACCCGGAACGGTCACGGAGTCGGAACGGTCTCGGTCCTAGCTACCTGTGACACTCGGTGTGTCACAGCACGGGCTTGCGGATCAGTCACAGGTCCAGTGTTGGCTACCTAGGAATCTGTCATAGGGGCCTGCACCGGGACTCCCGGTCAGGGCTGGCTATACAGATTTCAGCACACCACCCCAGCACTGTGGGTGGTGACTGACAGGTAAGTCAGAGAAGTTAAGATAAGTTAGGGTAGGAGCTAGGGTGACAAGTCCTAACTAATAATCCAACTGTGTTATTCTGATACACAAATTGGAACCCTCTAGCCGGCACACGAAGAGCAGAAACATACAGGCACTCAGGTCCTGCTAAACTATTGAAAAACACGTTGTCAGCAAGTCAGCTTGAAGAATTCAAAGGTGTCAAAGCAGAAACATAAACCAAATTGAAGACCATGTTGAGGTCAAAGTACATCTCAGCACACCACCACAGTGGTGTACTGCCAGAGCCAGAAGGAAAGCTACTCGGGGTCAAAGTTCAGAGTGGTACCGTCACCACAATGTCCACGGTAGTAGCTTGCAGTACTGCTCTCCAGTAGGTCAGGCGGCCGGTGAACCACCGTCGCAGCACCCAGGGAGTGCAGTACTGCACCCAGAGTGACGGGGTCCAGCTCGAAAATACCAGGGTAGATGCATAAATCCCCTCTGCACAGCACAGGCTGCGGTGCAGCCCGACCCGATACCTGCACAGAGTCGATGTCATTGGCCGCCGTGTAGGCGGCGGCTCCCACACCCATGATCGAGATGAAAAGGATAAAGGAGATAAAGTAAGGAAACCCCCACGGGCCCGCGTGTGCGGGGAAGCCCCATAACGACGAGCGCTCGAAATTGGAAGACGCCACTCCTTCCAATTTTTTATTTTTTTTGTTTTTGGTTTGAAATGCTTCCAAAATGATCATGAGTGACCGGAATGTCGTTGGTTCATCGCCGGGTGCCCCGTACGGCCGTGTGTCGCTTGAATTGGATAGGGTTTCCTTACGTATGTACCCGACTAACCCGTGATAGTGCGAAACAGATAGCAAGTTCGGAGTGGTTTGAGTTATAGTTTGTTATATGCTTATGAAATGCTTCCAAAATGACCTGAGGGCGCGCAGAACTTCACCCGCCTCCGAAGGCGACAGCGATGATACTGATATGGAGATGGATCTTGCCACTCGCAGTCGGAGTCGGCAGGTTGCAGCGCGCAAGAAGAAGCCTGGAAAGCAGCCAAAACAGCATAAACAGCCCAGCAGCAGTGAGGGCACGGATGATGGCGACGATGAGCACTCCTCCGGTGTTGACGAGAGTCTATATGACCGTGGGATGCGTTTGGCATCGCAGAAGGAACACTTGGCAGCCGACTACCGGTTCGAGGACATGACTGTGGGCAGCTATGCCGTGACCGTTGCAGGCGGGGAAGCCAGCGACAAGTGTTGGTTCAACGTTATGCTCCCGGACGGCGGTAAGTCACTCCCACTCCATTTCGTGGAGGTGGTGGGGCAGCATGCCTCACGGAAGGAGATAACCTGGCAGTTCTGGTTGCCAGCACAGTCACGGAGAACGTTCGAGACGGTAGAACAACTCTGTGAGGCTGGAGCTTTCGTACGGGGTGCCCGCACCCTTCGCATGAAGTCTACATTTGACGTGAACGAGGTGTTGACATGCTGGGATGAGACCGCAAAATCTGGTGTTCAAGGCGGAATTCCAGGTTGTGAGGAGAAAGCTGAGCTTTTAAAAGCACTGCTGGAGAACTCTGAAGAGTAAATAAGTGCAGTCAAGAGTTCGTATGTGCATGCATGTACACATGTGGTTGTGCTTACACCCTAAATTGGTGTTACCACTTAGGGTTTCCCCCGCTAGAGGGCCATTTGCTCCAGAAATCTGCACGGAGATGCAAGTGCTTGATAGTTTATTTGTTCAAATATGTTTTATGGCAAACTACATTATAACATAGCACGTGACGGGTCCATTAGCAAGAACCTTTACATATGTTACCCGCCCTTTGTGAATACGCGTGTGATAAAGCATAGGGTTTGAGGGGGGTTTTGGCAAAATTGTGCTGAAATCGATGAAAATATCAAACATACGATTATAAACAGGTACATATTTTTCCCTTTTTACTTCCATTTTATAACCTTTAATCTCGATCTAATACCATATGTGGATTTTTGGAACACTCCTCAATATGCCTAAGAGTCACGCGTAAGAATTCTGAAAACCCCGCCTCATACGATGAGAAAAACTTCCAAAATTATAACCACCCTATTTTTTGGGCATGATATGTTTAAAATAATGTAAAAAACATCAAAACAATGACCTTCAAAAAATCTTCCAATTTAGAGCGCATCTTCCAATTAAGAGCGATCGTCGTTCCATGGCGGCTTGCCACATCCGTAGGTGCGGGAAGCACCACCAGACTCAGGCACGTGGGCTGCGGGCTCTGACGCATGATTGGCCGAGATGGCCGGAGCCCGCGGCTTGACGGCGAAGCTGCCGTCCGCAAAATCCTCGTAGTCGTCGGTGTCGTAGCCGGTCAAGTCAACCGGCGCAACCGCGGCGTGGTTGACAGTCTCCACAACCCCCGCGAATTCACCGCCGACTTCTCCGTGGTGGTCACCCGCGTCGATTGAAGGGACACGGGCGGGCCGTAGCCGTAGAGCTCCAGGAGCTCTTTCTCATTCTCCAAGACAGGCATAGCAGGGGCCGGCACGGCGGATGCCGATGCCGCCGCACCACCTGCCGGAACCTGCTCCTCCGGTGTGATACCTGCGCCTGCAGTGTCACACACCAGAGCCGAAGCCTGCGTCGCAATGCCCCCAGGCGGCGGGAAAGAGGCGTGAGTGTAATGTACCTTAGGCTCTACCGCCGCGTTGACCTCCGCCGCGAGGTCGTCCCGAGCCGCTGCAGGATGTCGTCACCGGACGTCCCCGCCACCGGCGTCACCGCGTCAACGGAGAAGCCGTAGGCCGACACGTCGATGCCCCCCACAACACCCCCGCACAGCACCGCTGGCGGACCGTACGCCGTCGCCGCGCGGGCAAAAGCCTCAGCCCCATCATCCGCTGCCTCCTGAAAAACAGCACACATGGCGAGTGCATGCACGCCATCCGCATCCTCCTCGTCGATGGGGACGCAGAAAGCCGCGGCTGAGGTGGGGGGATGTTGGCGACCGCCAAGAGGGCAGTCGCGGTAGAAGTGATAAAGGTCCTTACCAGTCTTCTTGCAGCGGGTACACAGCGGCTTAGCCCGCTGCTCGTCACGATCGTAGCCCACCGCCGGTGGGGATTGGACCCCCATGCGGAAGCCCCGCGGTGACTGCCCGCGCTGCTGCTGCCGGCGCTGCCCGTGCTGCCGCTGCGGCGGATCCCGTTGCTGTTGCACCACCGGCGGAGCCGCCCCGCACTGCCGCTGCACCAGCTCGGTCAACTCTTTGATCTTGTCCAGAAGTACCTGGTGCTCGCTGCTGGTGAGCAGAGCCGACGCGCCACCACCTGCGGGCTTGGCCAGGACGGCCTTCCCTACGTCCGTCTGCGCCCATGCCTGATAAATATCTACAACCAGAGAGCGCAAAGCACCGAGTGAAACCGCCGCGCCGCGAAACCTGTGCTGGAATTGACACTACGACTAGTTCGTACAGTCTAGTGTCATTCCTGTATGGCATCTTCGGTGGTCAGCCTGTGTCACTCGTCTCGGGTATATATCGTTTGTATATCCGAGTTTAGTGATCCGTTGTTTCACCGTCGGCAGCGGGTCCCCACTGCCTGAGCTGCTGTTCCCAGCAGGTTATGGTCCCTCTCACGTTCGCGTGAACTGGATTTTAGAGCAGAATTTTATTTTATTTCCGCGCTATTTTTCAGTTGAGCGTTCCCACTCCTTGTGGGACGTTTGGAAGCAGATTCCGTCTATTTTCTGGAGGCGGCTGCTTACGGCTTTGGGTGATTACGACGGGGTGGACTCCTACGATTTTTGTTACGTTATTTCATTTCGAGATCTCATTTTCTTTGATGGATTCGCGGCAGATTTCTTCGAGTGAGGAGCTCTCGGCTCTTTTGGCATCTGATGACTCTGGATTGGCGAGAGTTTCGACTCTCAAGAGATCTCAGCTCATCTCTTTATGCTCTTCCATGCATGCGGCTATTTCGCATTTCCGTGGGGCGACTCAGATCTCAGCGGATTTTACCGCGTATTCTCCGATAGTTTTGCACATCTTGGTGGCTAGTGAGCCACAAGTTGGTGGTGTCTCGTCCGAGACCGCTGGTTCTGGAATTTCGAACGAAAAGTTTTGCGAAGTAGGAGTGGACGATGCGCCGGCGATTTTGGCGTCCCAATCAGTTTCAACTCAGATTTCCACCACTAGACCCTCCCCTAGTGCCACTAGGGCGAGCGACACCGTGCGGCAGGCCCCTCCTGTCCGCGCGGAAGTTCACTATGTCCATGCACCTCCCATTGTACCTCCCTATATGGGCTCTGGGGTTGTTCGAAGTTATGAGGAGTATTTACCTAGTGAGGATGAGGATGAATCGGAGTACCCACTTGCTTGGGTATTTCCATGATTCCAGCAGCAGTTGTGAGGAGGAAGAGGAGCAAGATGGCCACTTGGCCGCTCCGCATTTTTCGTCCGATCGATTGGAACGGGATTATTCTCTGGACACAGGTTTTCAGGGAGAATCTTACGGTGGTGTTTTAGAGCCCCCACTTGGGGAAGAATTTTTACCACAACACGAGTTCAATGTTGACGCAGTTTCTTTTGAAGATGAGCCTACTGCGGACGATGAGATCGAGTACACCGCAGAAGAGTGGGCTGCCTGGGAGGCAGGAGCCCACGATTCCGACGAAACTGGTGGTGCTGCTTTTTATGATGAAGAATCTTACTATGGGAAAGATGCTGACTTCGATTCTGGTGATGGCTACTATTAGTTTTCTAAATAGACAGGCGGTGCTCACGTTATCAATCTCCACCACTTGCTGTAGTTTTGGGCAGAAGAATGTTGCTGTGATTCTCACCACCAGCGGGCAACTTTATCAATTAAGACGAACATTTTTTATGGCAGGAGACCTTTATAGTTCGCAGAAGAATTAAAGCTAAACCGACAGGCAGAATTTCTTTTAGCATTCTCCATCACATGCAGACAGGCGAGATTTATCAGAGCGCCCACCACTAGCTGGCAGAGCATTAATTATAGCCGACCGGAATTGGTCCTAGCAATTTCCTAGGCTTAGCAAGTATTTGTTATGCTAGCCTGACTTTCATCATGCCACCTGTGACTTTGCTAGCTGACTAGAGTTGACATCTCTTTACATTCTCTGTAAACTCTAGTAGTTAGGGTGGTGAGTGTCACTAGCTGGTCCACCTCAGATGAGGTGGTGTGCTGGAATTGACACTACGACTAGTTCGTACAGTCTAGTGTCATTCCTGTATGGCATCTTCGGTGGTCAGCCTGTGTCACTCATCTCGGGTATATATCGTTTGTATATCCGAGTTTAGTGATCCGTTGTTTCACCGTCGGCAGCGGGTCCCCACTGCCTGTTCAGCTGTTTCCAGCAAGATCGGCCACCATGGGGTAACGCACCTTGACCGCGGCGTAGAATACCGGGTCAAGCCGGCTGTAGAGGCTGAGCTTCCTGGTGGCCTCGGTGGGGGTCCAGTCGGCGGCCTTGTTATCCCGCACCAAACGTTGTTCCCGAGCCAAAATCGGCTGCGGGTCAAGGTTTGCGGGATAACTAAGCGCGGCATGCTCCTGCTGGAAGGACTCCCGCAACGCCACCGGTGCGCTGCGCTTCACGATGTCCACCAGCGCACGCCGTCCATCTCGGTCGGCAGACGCGTCCGTACCCGTAAGCCAGACGTGGGCGTTGCTGTGCTTCTCGATGATAAGTCCAAGCACGTCGTACAGCAAGGCGTTCACCTTGCCCACCACCAGAGCCTGGGGGTCGTCAAGGTCGAACGAGACGAGGTCCAGCCCAGCGGACTCAAACTCCGTACGTAGCCGAACCACCACATCGGAGAGGAGACCCGCGTCAGAAGTGCCGCTGAAATAATGCTTCTTGTCGCCAAGGATATCCTCGCGGATACCCTTGGCCCATGTCCGATGGAGCCGCCCCTTGTAGACCTCGTCCACAAGCTTGGACTGCTCCTGCAGGTACTTCCTCGTCGCAACGTCGGCGTCGGTGTTGGAAGTAGGGTCGGGGTTCGCAACAGCGGGTGATCTAGCCGTCGGCGTGTTGCGAACCGCGTCAGTGAGCCTCAGCGAGGCGTCGATGTCGGAGTCCCTCGTGAGGGACCGTTTCGCTCGTGTGGAAACACCCATAACTCTGAAAGCCTGATGGGAGATGGTACGCTGGGGCGCGTTCGGGTAATGTCGTGGGGAAGATGCGACGCCACAATTACGGAAAGAGCGGTAGAGCCATGCGAGCGAGGGGCACTGGAAGACGTCGTCGAGGTCGAAGGTGCTGCAGCCACCAGCCCAAAAATCGGTAGCAAGCGGGATCAGGGCAAGCGTAATACCGTAAATGGACATTGCGCCAACGAAGCCCGGTCCTGGTCGAATCCCCATAGCTGCGGCTCAAGTCGCTCACCGCAAACAGCTCATCTCAAAATTCCCACTCGTACCCAAACGCGCCGTTGCGCACCACCTCTCAAAGCGGTTGTTTTAGCCAATCATGGGTTCATGGCCAAAGTAGCTGTGGAAAAATAGCGTGGAATGGGTCCACGACCTACTGGAATATCCCGGTTCACGGATATCAGACAGTCCTGGAACCAATATAGATAAAACTCTCATAAGAAAATAAACCCTAAGCTAGATATACCCGGAACGGTCACGGAGTCGGAACGGTCTCGGTCCTAGCTACCTGTGACACTCGGTGTGTCACAGCACGGGCTTACGGATCAGTCACAGGTCCAGTGTTGGCTACCTAGGAATCTGTCATAGGGGCCTGCACCGGGACTCCCGGTCAGGGCTGCCTATACAGATTTCAGCACATACATGCTACAATTATAAAGATACGCAAGTGGCACAGCGTGCTTCCTTTTAATACATTTATATTTGCAGACGTCGTGCTCGCATGTCGCGATGCGATCTAGCGGTCTCCCTTCTACATCGTCTGCATGTCGAACACGCATGGTGCAATTGTGAAATACATATGCCCACAACTCGCTTCCTGTATCGCAACTGTCGAGCTTGCATGTCGGTTGGGATGCATCCACCGGGATTTCTGCCATGCGGATGGGAGACGATGCATGGGTGTATACAATTTCAAATAAAATTTCAATTATGATCATCAAGCAAATATAAAAGCAAATGGAAATGCGCAGACATCCCGCACTGGAGGCATCGCGACAACGACATGCAAATGCGGCAGTTGCGATATGGAAACAAGTTGTGAGCTCGTGCCTTATAATATCAGCTATCGATACATACTCCATGCATTGGCTAGGGATCGAAAGTCGTGATATGATATAAATTGTAAACGTGTACTGTATAATTGAAGAGGCACCGAAAGCAATGATGATACACTCGATATTGACAATAATTTTTATGCAATGCATCGTCATCTAGGTATTTTCGATACAACTTGACTTGTTTACCAATTCCAATACTTTCAACGTTGACACACACATATGAAGCGTCGTAGAGCGGGGTTTGATACAGTCATCACTAGTAATTAAATGGGAGATTTGCTGAAAAGAATTTGCGGTCGCGACGCGATAGATTTGAAGATATGGTACCCGCATACACCGTAGATTTGATAAAAGTTGTACCATACACCGTAGACTTGAATAATCGTCAAACTCTTGAATAATCTACTTACTTTAGGTATATCGTGATCGTGCTCGTGCTCGCGAGGATTTCCAAATGTTCGCCGATCAACGAACATGATCGTTGATCTGTTCACTTTCATCAACTAGGCGAGCAAAAATGATCACGGGGAAGCCGATTTCCCCCCCACTGTATGGGGGCCTGCTTCTCCTAGTATCACCCCTTGCTGCGTGTGTCACTGGTCGTGTGTCACCGTATGACACTCACCTGCTAGAAAGCTCACTCCCGTAATCCTTCTATCAGTTTTGTTATCACCGGTTTCCCCCACTGCTTTCTGAGTCCCTGTTGCAGTGAAACTGTTATATATCTTCACAAATATATATACCCATTTTCACCTGTTCTATCAGGTTATCGGTCCCACTTCACGTGAGTGGTGATTCCGGTTGATTCAACTCGCTTCGGTTATTCCGATTCTAACTCCGTCTAACTCCGTCAGTTTTTACCGTCAACATCGCAGCATAATTAATCTGCGAACCGTACAAGCGGCAATTTTTTCCGTCTCCGTTCCCTTTGCCGCTTCCGTCAACCGTGGTTCACCTACCGACTGTGATTGGTATCCACGCACCGTTTCCGTCAGCTGTTGACATCGCAGCTATCGCAGCTTGATCTGCACCGTACAAAGCGGCAAGTCCCTTTCCGTCTCCGTTCTTTTTGCCGCTTCCGTCTTTCGTGGCTTGCCTACCGACTGTGACTGGTATCCCGCGCACCGTCTCCGTCAGCTTTCGTGCATTTTGGTGCACTCCGTCATTTTTTTATAAGAATCCTTCTACACTCTGGCCAGCAGCGCCTCTGCTGCCGGGGGACCGCTTTACCGTACGGCATTTTTGACGTCACCACCGTTTTCCTCGTCAAAAACTGCCCCAATTTGACCTTTAGATCGTGCTGGAGTCAGTGCACCGTAGGTCATAACTTGCATGACTCCGTTCGACTGTACCAGTACTCGTGCAGTACTTGGTGACAGATACCTAGGTCACATATGCATTATATATTCGTTTATCTTTATAATCAGTTTACACTTGTATGAAAACTATTCAGTGATCACCCGATATAATACGGTATATTATATCTCACAGGTTATGGGGTATTACCCCGCTTTTATCACTGCTGACTTTGCCATGATTGGCTAAGCTTTTCCGCTTGGCGGGGCGTTGGGGCCTCGCGAGGTGTTGAATTGGCCACTTTAGGGCGTGCGGTTTGCGCTAATTTGCGATGAGATTTCGGATTGGGACTTTCGGCAACTTCTTCGAGTGTCCGCGTTGGATTTTGTTTTAGACTTGGCTTGATCACCCCTGTCGACATCTCCTTGGCCGTCGCGTGTTCGACTTCGTTGATTTCGTTCGACCCCATCTTCACCTTACTCCGCAACTGCATTACCGTCGTCCGCCACCTTACAATTTGCACCTCGCCTTTTCCCCAACCCCCCTCCTATAGGAATTTATTCTGATGACTTCATCCTCTGTTGGTACACCGGCCATGGGCGCTAGAATGCGCCTGGATTCAATTTTCGCTAGGAACGTGGGTGCTCGCTATAAGAGCACCCCGCAGTCAGCGAATGTCGCGCTCGCTGCTGCTGACAGGACACGCGGCAATGCCGTGTTACAATCATCCTGGGACACTGACGTTGTTAAGCGTGTTGCAAAAGACACCTTAGGTACTAAGGCGTCTTCATTTTCCGGAAGTGAACCTCATCGTCAGCTTCTTTGGGACTCCTTGGTGACTGCCTTGGAGGCATCTTTTGTCAACAAGGACACCGCCAACGAGGACATCTTTGACCTCGTGGACGTCACCAAAGAGGTTCACCCGATCTTCAACGACATTTTACTTCGTGCGTTGGTCTCTTTGACAACACCCCACTCTCCAACTCGAAGGTGGGTTGACGCTTCGGCTCGGGTTTCTCCGCGCGACGGTAAGCGTGCCCTCCTTGAGATCACCAAGCGGCTGCTGCCGCCTGGGCATCGGCCGCTCCGCCATCACGAGGAGCTCTTGAGCATTTCTTTTGGGTCCTGTGTTGATCCAGAGCCCTTGGTGGCCCAATTTGATGAGTGCCTAAAGGCGATTGCGGCTAGCGGAGCCGGTGCTCTGGACGACGAGGCTGCCAAGAGGCAGCTTCTAGCGGCACTGGACACCGAATTTTACAAGGAGGTGATCACCCCGCTTCGCCTTGACACTGAATTGGCGAAGGTGAGCATCGAGGAGGTTTACACTCACATCCTGGAAGTGTGGTGGTGTGCGAACCCTAATGGCCCTCCCACCCGCCCCAAGGCAGCCGCGCCTATCCCGACGCACACGCCTCTCGGATTGGCTTACGCACGTGGGGAGCCGAGTGACGTCTCGGGCTTCCTCGAGGAGTTCGCTCGTATCATTGGTGAGGCCTCTGCCCTGCTTGCCTCCCTCCGTCATGACGAGCGCGAGGTTGCACGAGACACGCCGCCACCACGGAATGATTCTCCCCGTCGGCATGGGAACGGTGGTGTGAGGTTTCCACCGTCCAAGTGGCGTGATGAGCGAAACCGTCGTACAGTTATCACTCACCAATAAGAAATAATAGCAATAAGAAACCAGCCTGTTTTTTTTTTTCACAACTTGACGAAATTTGCTGGCTAGCTTTAATTTCTTAAGAAATTTGCCAAAATAAGAAATCAAGGGGCTGGCTGGCTTGAATCATAGTGAAAAATGGTTAAGAAATTTTGGCTGGATTATTTGGTGGGTTTACTTGATTTAACAAGGATTTTGATGCTTATACACAATTTATCTCAATAAAAATATCATACAGACTGTTGAAGTTTTTCGAACGGAGGTGCAAACGTTGGCTGGTCGGCGAAAAGTGACTTATCAACTATCACATGTCTGCTCACGGCTTTCAGGATCCATACTAAAATTTTACCACTGTGGCCGTCGCTGAGTGCCAATTTCATGATAGCTGGCTGCCGCTCCTCCTTAAGCAATAAGAATAAGAAATTGGCTGGCTGAGCTACGAAATCGGGATTTCTTATTCTTAGCAATTTCATAGGTCGCTGGCGCTGGCGGGGGGGTCACAACTTGACGAAATTCGCTGGCTGACCCCATATTTAGGACTTTCTTATTGGTGAGTGATTACTGTACGGACGGTAAATTTCACGGTCGTGACCGTCGCGTGGGATGGGGGCACCGCTTCGCGGCATCCCCGCTCCCGAAAGGCGGGAATTGGCCTCAGGGTACTAGGGCGCAAGGTGCTAGGAGCATCTCGTTTCACTCCGCGTCCTCGGCCTTCGTACAGGAGTGCCCACTCTGCCCTGGACACTTTCACGACACTGCACGTTGCCCTGAGGTGTGTGGTTCGTGCGATGTTGAGCTACGTGATGCCGCCATGGACTTGGACGAGGTGGTTTCGGCCTTCCAAACCGCCTTCGACAACGAGAACGACGAAGAATTCGCTGACCTATGCCACGAGCACGACCAGCCACTGGTGCGTACCGACCCTGAGCCCTTCACCTACCCGGTGCGGCACGACGTGGGATTACGTGCCCACTATGCGGGCTTGGGTCATGGTGCTTCGGAAGCCGGCATGGAGGGTGTGCTTTCAGGTGCACGCGGCGTCCTTGAGTCCCTGCGGTCTGCGGCTACGGCTGCACAGGTCGGTGGTGCCGCCGCCGGCGATAAGCAACAGCCTCTGCACATCGGCACTTTGTCTGTACCGCAGGTGGTGTGCGATGCGCCACCACCTGCCAATCACGAGATCGACACTAGGCTATACCCTGTTTCGGCATCGGACCCTGCTTCTTTCGGATCCCCTTTCGAAGAACCGCTCCATGTCACTTTTATGGACCAGGTAATGCCTTCATGCCCTGACACCTCTCTTAAATTGTGCTCGATTGACTCGGTTCACGAGTCGATTCCGACCCGGGAGAGCTTTCCGTGATCGACGATGTCGACGACTCCGACGGTTTTTCCTATTCCGGAGACGAGATTCCCTCGGCCCCACCGGCTACACGGTCACGTGTCGGTGTGGCAACATTGCCGAGGGTCTTCTCTTTTGCATCTCTAGCCCTGCCCGCACTCATGTGTCTTGCATGTGTGTCAGCGGTTCAGGGTTCGGTGGTGCTCGATCGAGACCCTGAGTTCACCGCAGCAGTACATCCCAATAGGGTGACTGCCAACAGTCTGTCTGCCTTGCCGTACTGTTTTACTTTCGGCATTCCTTTTCCTCCCGTGGTTTCGGCAGGTTTAAGTTCAGATTTTCGATTTTCGGGATTCCTAATTTTGCTCTACGAGTCTTCTCCTGCCTCTGGCTGCTGGTCTTGGCTTCTGGATTATGATTCTGGCTTCTGGTTCTGGACACTGGTCTCTGGACTCTGGTTCTGGATTATGACTTCTGGACTCTGGTTCTGGTTGAACATCTTTGACACTGACAACTTCTTCAACTCTGGTGAACTCTGCGGCTTTGTGGACCACTTTGAAAGTGGCTGAGTGCCTTTGAGATTGAGCTGTAGGAACTTAGCTTGTGAGCAGTATCCTAGCAGCAGTTTTAGAAAGGGACCGCCCTGGCTAAAGCACAGGCCTCCCTCTAGCAGTTTCCAGCTACAAGATGTTTGTTGTTTCGGAACTTTGGACTTTATCTGTGAGCCGCTCTCTGCCACCTGAACAGCACTCCGTACAGTTACAGGGTGGTGTGCTGGAGTCAGTGCACCGTAGGTCATAACTTGCATGACTCCGTTCGACTGTACCAGTACTCGTACAGTACAAGGTGACAGATACCTAGGTCACAGATGCATTATATATTCGTTTATCTTTATAATCAGTTTACACTTGTATGAAAACTATTCAGTGATCACCCGATATAATACGGTATATTATATCTCACAGATCGTTCCATTCGCTTGATTTTTCGAGAAGATACCTTTTCGCTTGGGAACCCTATCTTCGGGTTCGCAGAATTCTGCAGACAGCTGGCTGGAACTGTCATGTCCACAAAACGTCGGCGTGCGCGTATGGCCGCTGTTCGTTCAGCGTTGCTCTCTCTCCGAGTGCATCGACATCCTTTTACCGCTGGTTATGTTCTGGTGGTGCCTGGTGGTGCTTGCGCACCAGGCACCAATCACAACGACAACATCCTGGACGACAACGACGAGACCAATGACTTCCACGACTTCGTCTTGCCACTTCCCTCACCTTCGCCTTATGCCCCCAGTGGTCGCCATCTGGTGGTGTCTGGTGGTGCTATCACGACCGCTTCCCCCCTCTCCATCATCCCTTTCGAGTTCCTCCCCATGACCTCGATCACGTTCCCTCACCGCATTTTCCACCTTCCACCTCCCTATCCCCTCTTCAGCGACGCATTCGCTCTGGTGGTGCCAGGCCGCTTTTGGCTTTGGCACCGCGTGGGCATTGGCTGATTCGTCGTTTTCGTGGCGCTCGAGGACTTCTGCAATCGAGAACTCCGCCGCCGCCATTCCGCAATCACGTCGCGGCTTGTAGATGCTTGCCCTATGTACTAGGAATTTAGGCAACGCCCCATGCACGGATGTGCTTCTAGTTGGGTTGAGAAAGGCCCCTTAGGCCTAAACATTCTAGTAACTTGGGTTAGGATTTAGGGTTTGCCTGCTTCGGGATGACCACTCATACCTTCGGGGTGAGGTGGTGTCACGGGGAAGCCGATTTCCCCCCCACTGTATGGGGGCCTGCTTCTCCTAGTATCACCCCTTGCTGCGTGTGTCACTGGTCGTGTGTCACCGTATGACACTCACCTGCTAGAAAGCTCACTCCCGTAATCCTTCTATCAGTTTTGTTATCACCGGTTTCCCCAGCATTGCTTTCTGAGTCCCTGTTGCAGTGAAACTGTTATATATCTTCACAAATATATATACCCATTTCGTTCACCTGTTCTATCAAATAATAATAATAATAAAACATTTACGTCGATGAGTAAGGCAACGCCTTCGGAACGATCTACTCGAGTCTGTTCCCCTCATACATGACAGTCTGCTAAGGCAGGAAGCATTCCACAAAGCGTGGAAGCAAGGGTGGCAAAGCACTAATGAAAGCGTGTCTGCCACCAGCGTCGGAAAAAACATCAGCAGGCCGTGGAGCTGATGCACGATGGAGATGGAGGCGGTGTGGGCGGTGGTGATGATGAAGTGAGAAAAGCCCAGGGGTGCTCCGGCCCCTGGGCCGGTGGTGCCCCCTTAGGGCCGGGGCCCTAAGGGGCCCCAACCCCGTGGGGGCTGGGGGGAGGGTGGGGGTTCACATAGCTGCCTAGCATTTCCCCTGCTGCCTTTACCACATCGGTTACTTTCCTATTTTCCGTGCAAAGTTCCTGAATGTTGGGTGCCTCTTCTACAATGCCACTCTCAGGTAGGGCTCCCGTTTCATGTAATATGCATCTTTCCCTTGCATGACGCCTACACATTCTGGACAGTTTTTTCAAGAGTGTCTTCACCCCACGGTGTGGAACCCCGATCCCTTTGAGCACCTTGCCAAAGCCTTCTGGTAAGTACCCCATGAGAGCAAGTTCCTCCGGCCACTCCACCGCATTAAGGAAGGGGGTTCCTCCTGCGTTCCTGTGCCCGCCATCCAAGTGTGCTCCAGGGTACTGGTTTCGTTGTTCCACATTATTCCTGCCCCCCACCCACGGACACAATCGGGGCGGCAACAGACAATCTTTCTCACTAAGGGCTTGCTCAATCATATCCGGGTGCAGGCCCGTTTCTTTGAGCAATTTGGGGGTGATCTTTTTATGCGGGACTACATTTATGAACCATTGAAGCAACTTGTATTGCATTTTCTCATTATCAAGTTTCTTACTAACAGGACACCCCATGCTCTCACTATCAATGGATAATATGACCACATCTGAGTACTTATCTTTGTAACATCCCTCCCCTGGCATTGTGTAGGGCCCTTTACCCGACCAATAATCATGTGGAATGAAAGGTATGGTCCCCCTTGGGTACTTGAAAATTAGCTTAAAACCCTTACCTGTCCACTTTTTGAGGTTCTTTGGCGACAATGGCAGGATCCAAATTCCCTCAAATCCCTCCGAAGTCCTGGCCGCCTCTAGGCCACGGGACAACGTTTGCATAACAGCAGATGCTTCCCTGAGAACCCCCCCATCAAAGGGTGGGTTCCCATATACCTTTTTCCCTTTTCCCGTTACACTGTTGACATATGCATCTCTTGCAAGTCCATCCCACCCTATCTTCCCCTTGTGGCAAAAGGGTCTCAACGCCTCCTTCATAGCCGCCGTGGGAATGCACCTCCTTGACTTGATTCCTGGGTGGGAGTTTACAGGGTTACAGAAAAGCTCACATCCGTCCTTTCCTAGGCCTCTCTCATCTATGATGATATCTAATAGGTCTCTTCTTATCGCATAACAATTCTTCGGGTCACCCGACTCAGTATTACATGCTATAAGTGCCGAGTGAATATCATTGGCCCGTTGTGTGTAATTGCTGATCGATGTCTGAGGTGTATCAGTTGTCAGCCTATGCCACTCAACTAACTTCCAGAATTCTTTCTTTTTGATGTACTGAAGGTCTTGGAAGTTGTGACTGCCATCACTGTTCGTGTCTATGGGCGCAGCAGCTACTGCTACAGTGCCTTTCCTAGTATTTGACAACCTGTACATGCTAGCCTCTGGTAGAGCAGCAAGTGGTCTAAAGGCTGTTAAGTCATTGTCTATTTCTGCTAAGGGGAAGATTTCGGAGGGGCTGATGATGCCTCCCCTTGTGTTACTGCCTTCTATTATCAGTCTCGGGTCTCCCGCTGTGGCTTTTCTGATGGTTTCTTTCATTTCCTCCTGCTGGTTTTCCCTTAACTGGTGTAGTTTATTTCCTTCTCCTGGGCAGTTCAGTTGGATGTGTGTGTAGGTGCATTGTGTTGTTGTGCCACACGTCCGGCAGGTCGGGCTTTCACCAATTCCCATCCTATGTGCTCTATGTGGGGATGCCTGTAGGCCTGTGAGTTCCCTGCACCTATAAGCTGTGAAGTACTTGGATGCAATCTTTGATACATCCTTGATTGGTTTCACATGATTCTCCTCCAATAGCCTGAGTGCCCTGCCTTGTCCGTGCATGTCTTTCCACTTTTTGTGGTGGCTCAATCTTTGGAGTCTCCTAATGTGGTTCCTGATGCCTCCCGTTATGGATTGTTCATGAAAGAGGAGAGAAAAATCTAAGTCCCCATCTTCGTCGAACCTGAGCTGTCTCCCGCTGTACCTGAATGCCGCTCTTTTGGCCGTCCTATCTACTTTGTCATGAAGCCTATCGTTATTGTGCCCTCTGATCCATTTGATCAAGAGTTTCGCCTGTCCCATTGTGTTGTAAAATCCTAATTCCTCCAGAATCATTCTAATGGCTACCAGGTCCCTTCTGTTTGGCTCTTGCATAAGGTCCCTAACATTTAGGGTTCCAGGGTCACGGTTTACATCATTGATAGTTGCCATGGAGTCAATCACATGGGTAAGGGGAACCATGGTGTTTAGAATTTCATGCTTCCGATCTTGGAGTAACTTTCTGAGGCCTAAAATTTCTGCAGTAGTAGAGCTAGGTTTATGGATGTTATCTATGATTCCTGCTGTGGGTGAAGTGATAGGCGATTCCCTTGGAATGTTATGTTTACTCATGACCGGTGTAGGGTCTCCCTCCTCAAATCTCATGTATGCTGCTCCGCAACTTGCAAAAGATGAACTTTTGTAGAGTGATCCGTCACTTGCAAAGTCAAAGCTAACCCTATTATCTGCTTCGTCATGTGCGCCCTGTTCTTCATCCTCTGATGCACTCGGGCAGCTGAACTCACTGTTATCCGCTGCGCATGAGTTGTTGCATCTTGCTCTGAAAAGGTCATTGAGTCTATCTCCAACATATGTTAAGTATGTCTCGGCTTCCGGTCCTTCTCTCATGTTGATCCTAGCTGTGCTATTGGCATGCATTCTCAAAAAGTTTTGGTTCACCGGCATTAGGGTTGTACCGTCCTGCAATATGTGATATTCATTAACTGATAAGGTCTTCAGTCCTGTTTTGTCTGGCATGTATGTCCCTTCTTGATTCTTGGTGTACATCTTCAGTTGTAAAGTGCCTAAGCCGGTGTCATGTCTCTGAACTGTGACTAGCTTCATCCCTTCCTGGCCCATTCCTGTCCCTTTCCAGCACATCATGCCCTCCTCCGGGGCTTGCGGTGTGTCTCTGTATTTGGTTTTAACCTTCCGCAGTTCTGCCCCTGACGAGTCACATATAACCTCTGTCTGGAGGGCTGAAAACCAAGATGGAGGTTCTGTTCCTTGTAGGCTATGCTTTGCCCTTAATTCTTCCCAGCTAAGCATAAGCCCTCCACAAGACTGAAGAAAGGAACCCATGTATCTAAGATTCCGAGTTGCAACTAGCATACTTATCTTCTCATACACAGGCTTCGGGAGTGACGAGTAAAGAAAGGTCTGTAGTTCCTCGTAGTCCTGTAGGGTTGAATGCTTTGTGTCTACAGAGTATCCATATTTTGACAATATGTAGCTCACCCGTTTGAACCAGTTCCAGCCTTTATCCGTGGCTTTTTTGAAAGTGAGGTGGTGGGATAAAGGAGAGCCCTGAATTTTTAGTTCCCTCGCTTCTCTTTCCATAACATAACTTGCCATTCTGCTCCATGTGCTGCTGTTGTCTCTGTACAAGTGTGCATTCGGTGTGCCGTGTGTTCCTTGTATGATCTGGTCACTCCAATATTCGTATTCTGTTGTATTGCATAGTGTGATTAAGGTTTCCGAGATGCATGTAGCATGGGCAATGTCTGTTACATTGTCAATCCCCAGTCCTCCTAGTGCGGCCGGTGTCCAGACTAATTGATGGTTTGTGTCTATGGGACAATTTAAGTATCTCAAGACAAAGTTTGCTATTGTGCCATCAATTTCTTTTGCTACATTGTTTGTTTCCGTGCTAATGGTCGATGTAACTTTCAAGGGATATGCCATTCTTGGTACAACAACCGCATTGATTATGTAACGAAGTTGGTTCAAGTTTAAGGTTTGTGTTTGAACTGACAGCAGGCTTTGGGTGAGCTTATCCATGAGTATCTGTTTTTGGTGTTCCCATCCGCCATCCAGCGCAAACCAAACCCCTAAGTATCGGTTTGCCTCAGTTCTGTTGCTATATTCAAGATAGGCAGGGATCTTGGGCTGAAGCCATTCGGACCATGTGTTGGGCCCTTCCTCTCCGTCTTCAATTTTCAGCATACCTCCGGACATGAGTTTCTTTTCCAGCTCAATATGCCCTTCACATGCTTTGCCCCTCTGTCTTGCAGGTTTCCTGTGGGAGTACTTAGATTTTTTGGCATTAATGGGAATCCCTATGAACCTCATGAACTCATTGATCACCCCGAGCATGTCCTGTACTTCCTCTTTTGATTTCCCTATCAGGATGATGTCATCACAGAAGAATCTGGCAAAGATGTTAGGCGGTGAATTCATGTTCAACCATTTTCTGTTCTTCTGGGGTGAAGTAGCTCCCGGGTTTCTGGTAGCATCTCTCGGTTTCTCCAGGGCATACCCGTAGATCTGTTTCATGGGGTTCTTCCCGTTGGCCCTTTCTGCCAGCCAGATGGCCAATATGTCCATAATTGCCACAAACCTGAGGGGACTTAGGACTTCTCCTTGGGGCACCCCGCATTCAAGCATCCATTCATCTGTCATGCCTTCAAATGTGAGGACTGATCGGGATGCTTCGGATGTGATGTCCGAGATGATTGTAATGATGTTTTCGGGCAATCCTATTTTCTCCAATGCTAGTTTGCTCATCCAAAATTCTGCTCGGTCAAAAGCTTGTTTAAGGTCCAGGTAGACAACATGCAGTTCTTTGTCGAATCTGTTAGCATCGGAAATAACTTCATTTAGGACTTGCAACGAATCCTCAATGTTTTTATTGGGTAAGAAGGCATCTTGGATTGGGAAAAAGACCGGATGTTTGGATAAAGCCTTCTTTATTCTATTTGCAATGATGGAATTGAACAACTTCATGCCTGTTTCCAGCATGGTGAGTGGTCTGGAATTATCTGAGGTGCACGGTTTGCTTGGATCTTTGGGGATCGGTTGAATGAAGCCCGCTTTTGCTAATCTTGGAAAAGAGCCTGTCCTCAAAATGTTGTTAAACATTTCAAGTATTAATTCCTGGAGGTTTTGGGGTCCCTGTATCCATTGTGCATAATGCATTCCCGATGGGCCTGGGGCTGTGGATACTCCACATGATCCATAGACTGCCTCCAACTCCTTCATGAGTATAGGTTCTGCTAGCTGCTCGGTGACATGCTGAGGTAGTTTGGGGCTGTTCTCTAAGATCGATCTCAACCATGGGGGTAGGTGCTTAGGTGCTTCGGGTCTTGTGGAGAAGAGTTTATTTTCTTTGTATTCTTTTAAAACGGCTTGCTTCCTTTCATTTGCTGTTAGCG
The DNA here is from genome assembly GCA_001247695.2 of Cymbomonas tetramitiformis. NCBI lineage: Eukaryota > Viridiplantae > Chlorophyta > Pyramimonadophyceae > Pyramimonadales > Pyramimonadaceae > Cymbomonas > Cymbomonas tetramitiformis. The sequence goes on from LGRX02033521.1 coordinate 32,840, forward strand.
ATACCTCACCTTTGTCGTCATATTCTGGGGCTGCACCCTTTTCCGTCCCTTTTTTGTTTCCTAAAGCTCTGTCCAAGAAGGCTGAAACTTTCTTTGCAAACATATGTTGCATCTCTTCCTTCTCACGGAGCTTCCAGTATCTTATGTCCTTGATTCTGCTCTCTTGGAATGCTTTTGTAACTGTTGGCAGGCTCGCCTCAAGTCTGATACTCCATGCCTCAGCCGTTTCTTGTGGCTTCCTACAAAGACTGTCACAAGGTATGGTACTGACGAGGCATTCTGTTGCTTCCAAGTCCTTCTCCTTTTCTATCTCTCCCAGCATTCGGTGTGCTTTCCTCAATGACTGAAGCCATTTGTATAGATAGTTTGATGTGGCTGATGGGACCGGCCTTTTGTGCATCTTTTTCCCCCTCGTTCCAAATGCGGCACACGCCGCTTTGTTTGCTGATTCATGGATGAAGTCCCAAGTTTGGTCCGTATCTTCTTTATGGGGACTACAGTTATCCGTACTCTTCTTACTGCCCTCCAATTCTTGCTTTTTATTTACTAGCTTTTGTAGTCTTTCTGTATAGGCTTTCCACCCGGTGGCATATTTGAAGTTGTATGCATTGGTTTTGTCAAGGGCTGCTAGGGGTCTGCCGCAATGACTCCAATGCTCTGCTTGCAGGTTCTGGTGCATGCAGATGTCCCATATGTGCCCTTCTCCATGCTCATTAGGTCCTTCGAGTTTTAAGACTTCAGTGTTTCCCAAGTGAAAGTGTGTTTTGAGGTATTTCAAAACATCTTTTTTCCCATAATTGATTGGGAATTTCAAACTCCAAAGATTACCAATTTTCGTGTAACCATGTTGTGTCACTCCCTCTGGCATGCCACTGCCCCTAGAGCGGATGTGTGCGGAGTTCCAAGGTGAGTCCATGTGTATCCACCATTCTTTAGTCTTGTTGTGCCACTTTATGCTACCTTTTGTGCTCGTCAGCTTACCCTTCCATGTGCTTGAGTCTTCTTTTAGGTTGTCTCCGTGGATATCCTCCTTTTTCATATTGTAGTCTGTGGTGTCTCCTAGAACAGTGTTTATTACTTGTGCTGCATTGTTTTGTTCAATGCTTGCATTTGCTAAATGCTTTATGGTGTATCCATTTTTCTCCAAGATTCTGGCTACAGCAGCCTTTGTAAGCTTTCTAAAACCTCCTACCGTCTCTGTGTGCTCCATTCTTACTGGGAAACCAGGGTACTTGTCATGTGTAGTGTCATTTGCTCCGTTCAGGCGCGGTTCCTCCGTAGGAGTATGTTTCTGTTTTTCAGGGTGTATCTGCTCTCCTCTGATGTCAATCTGAGCCCAAACTATACCGTGGTCTGAAACTATGTATGGGTCCATTTCAAGCCAGCCCGCAGCCGCTGTTCTATCTTCCATTCCTTTGTTTGCCATTATATGAGTGAGTTTTGCTTTTGAACTGTTGTTCACAACCCTTGTGAATATCTCATTACATTCTGGATGCATGTGTGTGATAAGTTCTGTTAATGTTGTCCTGTCATCATTGAAGTAACTTAGGAGGTGTTTGTTCTTAGTCTGGTGATCTTTGTATGACATCTGCTGACCTTTTGTTATCCTTTGGCTTTGGGTCAGTGTGCAATTCTTGTCTCCTATTTCTATGTGGGCCTTGTTTCTGTTGTCTCCTGACTTGGCCGCCCAATCCTTAAGGGTTTTATAGAAGTCCTCTTGTTCCTCTTTGAGGCTGGCATCGTTCATGTACCCGCTTGCCACCGAAAACGAAAAACCCTTTGTGCCTGTAAACCGAATCATGACTGACCTTTTTTGTGTCCCGTCCACATATGTTGCATTGGGTGCAATGACCCAAATGAACATTTAAAAAGTTCATCGAACATGTTCGCGATCATGTTCGCGAACTTTGCTCGCGAACATGTTCGCGCACTTGTTCGCGATCGCGTGATTTTCGTGCCTTGAGGCGTCTCGAACACTCACAAACTGCTGTAAAGCAGCCTAAGTGGGGGTTCTAAGTGGGGTTTCCACACGGAGTTCTCGAGAGGTCTGAGTGATTAATGTAAAGAAACATGTAACATCGACATCACGGCATGTGTCAGATACCCATACCGTCATGTAACATGAAATATTACGGCAGCGGCATGTGTCATGTAACATGTAACATGTAACATGTATCATGCCATGAGACATGACGTAATCGATGAAATGCAAATCGTCCGATCGGTGAAGGTTGGTTCCACGCTTCCACGTAGACGTTCCAGACCTGAGAAAGACGAAGAGATCCCCGACGTAGACCTCGTTTTTTCGGTTTCAGGCGAGGGGATTTTGGTTTTCAAACACAACATGCACAATTTGTGAAGCAATCACTCTCACTAAAAAATATATCTGGGAAAAGCATTCTCGTATGGCGCCTGTAAAGATATCTGTTAAATTTTCTCAAAGCAAATTCGATATTGATGTTGAAATCTCTCAAAGTATTGGAGATGTGAAGGCACTTCTTGTACAGCACTCGTCTGTACCTGTGTCTCAGCAGCGTTTAATCTTCAAGGGCCGCGTGCTCAAGGATGAGCAGACACTGGAGAGTATTGGTAGGCATATAGTTCCGATTACAGATTTATTTCTCTTTTATGTTAGTTTGTTGCTGAAAACACGAATCGCCAACCGAGTGCTGGGTACCGGGGCTTTGAACTTGGTCACACAGGCGTTGAAGTCGGACATACTCTTTATTTGGTAAAAGGCACTCCTCCTGCTGGGCAAGCTAGGTAATACACGTTTTACTATGCGTGACCGAATTTTCCTAACTTAACCTATACCCTTCAGTCACTGAGCTAAGTATTTTTCTCTCAGCGCGACCCCTCCACGTCAAACTCAGACAACGCCTGCGCCCTCAACTGCGCCGAGTAGCAGTCCGACCCAGGACGTTGATAATCTTGGAGGGGCAACTGGTTTGGGAAGTTTCGGGGATCTCCCGGGACTTGGAGGGCTCGGAGGACTTGGGGGACCAGGGGTACGCTTTTGCGCTGCTCTGATACACCTCCAACCCTATGTAACTTTAGTCTAACCAGCCCGTATTTGTCCTCCTGCGCTTTGGTGTTGAAATAACGTTTCCAAGTCTTCTTAAAGCAAAACACGTGTGCTTCATATATTAGGGTGGGAACCTTGGTGAAAGTTTTGAACGTTTTCAACAACAAGTGCAACAAAACCCAGATATGATGCGGGACATCCTCAACTCTCCAATGATGCAGGTGCAGTTTTCGCACTTCTTGGTGGCACAAGTCCTTTCTTGGCTACGTTTTTTTTTTTTTGACAGGGCTTCGATAGTTGATTGGGAATGTCCTTTTTCCCATCGTGGTCTTCTCTCGGCCTTCTCGGGTGACAACTAGGGTCTCTCGTGAGCCTTTACGGTGTATTTATTCTGTTGTTGTAGCATGACTAACTTTAGAAGCCGTCTGTGTTGTTGTGCCAGGGCATGATGCAAAACTTAACGAACAATCCCGATATGCTGAGGGGAATGGTGGAAAGCAACCCAGCGCTTAGACAGGTGCGTTTAATTGAGCCTAGATCATCCGCTTCGGAGCGGGCTTGATCACGTTCCGCCAGGTGGTATTGTTTCCTTCGAGATCATGAATTTGTTGTGGTATTATGTTTCGACTGTACGAACAAGATCTTGGACCTACAGACACGCCTCTGTCAAGCTGCGCTGCAACCAGCCCTTCCAAGCCACCTGCAGTTCTCCCAGCGTGCTGTTGTTGAGGTGAATACACAGTCAGATTAGAATAGACAGTTGCTTCACCTCGTCTGCAACATGGTTAATTGCAAGGTTTGCAAGATCCATGGACTTCCCCACTACTACAGCCCGCGTGTTTTTTGCCCCTGTAGTGCGTGTGAACCCGAGCGCCTCAGGGCTGACACTGAGTTTAGTACTGGTGCCCCTCAGGTCATGGAACGCAATCCCGAGCTCGCGCATGTCTTGAACGACCCGAGCGTACTACGCCAAACCTTGGAAGTGGCGCGCAATCCGGATCTCATGCGCGAGCAAATGCGCAGCACTGATCGGGCGCTTAGCAACATCGAGGCTCATCCGGAGGGCTTTAACATGCTTCGGCGCATGTACGAGAACGTGCAGCAGCCTCTCCTTAACGCGGCCACCGGCGCGCAAGACGACGCGCCCGCGCAGGACGCGCCGGCCAACCCCTTCGCGGACCTCTTCGCTCAGGTGAGATCCCCGCCCACCAATAAGAAACTTTGCTTAGCCTAGCCTAGCCGCGCCTACGTCTCGCTCACAGGGGTGCTCGTCAATGCAGGGCGGGGGTTCACCCACCCCAGGTGCCCCCAATACGGCCCCTTTGCCGAATCCGTGGGCGCCTGCTGGAACGGGTGGGAGCCCCCTTGGTGCAACCACACCGGCACCGTCTACACCGGCTGCGACTCCAGGCGTGCCTTCCTTGAACAATGGGCTTGCGCAGCCTGGTGGCGGCTTATTTGGCGCTGGAGCGGTATGCCCGTCCTCACCCACTGCCCGCCTCGCACACTCCACCCCTCTCAAAAGTTGCAAGCTCAGGTCGTCAGAAAGATCTGCTGGAGCTGCTCTCTACGTGAAACCCGGATCTCCGTGCAATGCCTTCCGATCACTATCGTCTGTGACAGCATATGATACCATTTGACCCTGCTACGTGGTAAGCTTGCTTTGTTCGCCCCCAAATCCAGCCGTGTAGGGGCACCAGTTTTATTTACATAAATCCAGCCGTGTAGGGGCACCAGTTTTATTTATATGAAACCAGCCGTGTAGGGGCAGCAGTTTTATTTATACAAGTCCAGCCGTGTAGGTGCAGCAGTTTTATTTATTTAAATCCAGCCGTGTAGGGGCAGCAGTTTTATTTATCCTCGTGGGGGCCTTGCTCGGCTGCCGTGAAGACGACGATCATTCGCCAGGCAGGGGCAGGCTGTCTCCCGTGTTTCCGCTGTGTGCAGTGCAGCAAGTAACTGTGCACGGGCCAGATTGATACCATGCCGAGCTGATTATTAGATATACTCATATGTATGATATATTATTCATACTATGCCTAAGCATAGGCCACGTGTAAAGTGCTGGATGGAACAGGATGCTAGCGAGCTGGCAAACATGATGCAACAACCAGGGATGCGAGAAATGACCGATATGGCCTTGCGAACAATGCAAGGGAATCCGGCGCTGATGGAGCAGATGCTGAACGCAAATCCACAGACCCGCACCATGCTGGACTCCAACCCTCAGCTGCGTGGCCTCCTTACGAATCCAGAATTCATGCGACAGATGATGGACCCGAACACGCTGCAGTCCATAGCGCAGGTTCAGAATCTCATGCGTGGAATGCCGGGAGGGGCTCCGGGGGCTCAGGGGACCCCGGGGGCTCCCGGTGCAGCGAGCCCCTTTGCCAACTTATTTGACCCGCTCAACGCAGGTCCCTTGAGAGGTGAGCTTCTCGGCTTTCCTATAGGGCTGCTACCTCGACCTCCCCACGTGCTTCTGGAGCCGCCATTGACACCTGTCCCACGCGCCTGCCTCCACCGCCCCGCGCACTGCCGGAGGGGCACACCTCGGCTGCCCCACGCGCCTGCCTCCACCGCCCCGCGCACTGCCGGAGGGGCACACCTCGGCTGTCCCACGCGCCTGCCTCCACCGCCCCGCGCACTGCCGGAGGGGCACACCTCGGCTGTCCCCCGCGCCTGCCTCCACCACCCCGCGCACTGCCGGAGGGGCACACCTCGGCTTTCCCATGTGTGCCGCCTCCACCGCCACACGCACTGCAGAAGGGGCACACCTCGGCTGTCCCACGCGCCTGCCTCCACCGCCCCGCGCAATGCCGGAGGGGCACACCTCCTCGGCTCGGCCCCACGCGCCCGCCTCCACCGCCCGCGCACCGCCGGAGGGGCACACCTCGGCTGTCCCACGCGCTCCGCTCCGCTCACAAGATCGGCCGGGAGGGGGCAGCCACGCTGGCCGCGTCCCACGCGCCCTCGCTCCCACCGCTCGCCAAGAGACGCTCGGAGGGGCACACTCGGCCGGCCCCACGCGCCCGCTCTGCGCCCCGCCGCCCGCGCGCACTGCCGGGAGGGCACACTCGCCGTCCCACGCGCCTGCCTCCACCGCTCCGCGCACTGCCGGAGGGGCACACCTCGGCTGTCCCACGCGCCTGCCTCCACCGCCCCGCGCACTGCCGAAGGGGCACACCTCGGCTGTCCCATGTGACCCGCCTCCACTGCCCGGAGCACTGCCGGAGGGGCACACCTTGGCTGTCCCACATGCCCGCCTCCACCGCCCCGCGCACTGCCGGAGGGGCACACCTCGGCTGTCCCACGCGCCTGCCTCCACCGCCCGGCACACTGCCGGAGGGGCACGGCTCAGCTGTCCCACGCGCCTGCCTCCACCGTCCCGCGCACTGCCGGAAGGACACACCTCGGCTTTCCCAGTTGGCCTGGAACCTGAACATATGCGTAGCGGTATTACAATTTGCTTTGACGGCGTGATCAGTGATGCCTGTCGGATTTCTTTTTTTTCCCCTCACAGTCTTTTCCTTTTGGCAAATACTACTCAGGGGCTCATCTCTTCTTCTTTGGGTGATGTCGCGTCCTCGTGGCATCATTCATCTTTGACTAGGATTCCGATGTGGTACATCAGGACAAGGCAGTACTGGTACATACCAAACAAAATGAATCTGAAAATATACCCGTTGCACTTTGCATATCCAAGTACTCCACTTCCTTGTTGGGGCGAGGACAAGCTTTCATGACGCCATGTGAGATGGTCTGATGACAAGGCGTGTCATTAAGCAAGGCAGAATGTTCCCCCTGGGTATGCACCAGGAGCTGCCCCCGCAACAACACCATCTCAGCCGCCCGAGGAGCTTTATGCATCGCAAATTCAGCAATTGAAAGACATGGGCTTCTCAGACGAGCAAGCAAATGTTCGGTACGCCCTTGATGCCAGCTCAATCTCAGTCAATTCCCCCTCAGAGCCCACATGTCGCTGCGGGAAATAATGGTTCAGTTCCAGGTTAACTCTTATGAAATATCCAACAACATACAAACGCATTTTTGGTGAATGAAACTCTGCTTCAGGGCTTGGCCCCTTTACTGGCTCGGCCATTGTGTCTGTTTGCGCGTCTACGAGGGATGCACTGCTTCAGGGCTTGGCGCATTAATTCTTTAGAGTCTGAGGCCAGCATGCATGTTTGTGCATTCTTGCCGTATTGCAGTGTCAGACTTCTTCTGGCTACGAGGCATACCTTTGGTCTGGTCTTTTAGCAGTTTATTCACACATCAAGTTGCGGTGCGAAAACCAGGGCCCTTGTTGCTACCGGTGGAAATGTCAACGTGGCCGTGGAACGCCTGCTGGGACAGCTTTAAGCAGCCGCGAAACGCCTGCTGTCTAGTATGTTTAGTCTACATTAGGCCTCCTTTCACTGGACGGGGCTGTAGAAAATGGGCAAAAGTTTTATGGCCACTGTGCTGGTTAACACTGTCAAAAGATGCGCTGTTGCCTTCATATATTTTGCTGCAATCTGGAGCCAGGTCTTGCTTTGGCGTGTCCGGATGTTTTTGTTTTAAGGCACAGATTTCGTAGACGTAGATTTTTCACAACGAGGGTCAACGAAATGCTGAAACTGGCCGGAGGAAAACAGCACTCTCCGGTTTAGGGCACAGTAATAGGAAGACAGTCAATGCTAGAAAGAGGGGGTTAGAGCAAGAGAAGTGCACGTTGTGTACCGTATTGTGCCAATTTTAGAGACTATCTGCAACTATCAACTACCTGCAGATAGTTGTTTTGGCCCTTTAATTTGTACAGATAGACTGTATGCACATGGATATCCGGGGCTCTGATGTTACCTACCAAGTGTGGTAGGTACCTAGCTCAATATTAGAATGCATAGTATCGAGACATGTTGTGAAATTGTCCTAGCCATCACCATTCATTGGTGCATTCATGTGTTTATTTATTGCCTATCCATTATTCTTGAAAGCAGTGGACACATAAATAATGAGCACTTGAGTTAGGAACGCTCAAAGTTCTATATATAATATCACTCAACCAAAAGCAATTAGTACCTCACTTTTTATTTTACGAACCCTACATCCAAAATGCAATTGCTCCATCACAACTTTGCACCAGTAAGATGATAGTGTGTTAACAAGCGCAGTGCAGACCTCTTGGGAATTCTTGGCTGCTAGCGAAAGCATTGCAGTCGCCCGAAAAAAACCGCCACTCGTTTGGTGTCGCCGAGTCCCCACTATCCTAATGTATCAGAAGTTCGTAACTCGTAACTTTCCGATTGTATTGGGGACGAATATAAATTGTAGATTATTACTTATAATTTAAAAAGTCGAATAAAAAAGTACAATCATTCCTCCTCACCCCCGCCCGCCCGCCTTCGGTGGGGCCATAGGCGCAAAGCCCCACCCCTGCCTCCGTCCGTGGGGCCTAAATATCACATATATATATCAGCGTTCATTCAACCATTCGTCACTACAGGCGCTTGGCACTTCGCACAACCGAGTGGTTGAGGCCTGGAGGGCTGGTGATCCCTTCCCGCGTCAGTGGGTTTGCCCGAGTTAGATTCGGAGCTTGGGTGGGATCTCTTTGCGCAGCCCAAATTTAAGGGTAGCATAATGATTTAGGAATAGAAAAGTGCAAAATGGGGAATAGAAATTTCGATCTGTTTTTGGGGAATAGGTTTGTGACACATGCATATGCGTCTAATATCACCGTTTGAATTTTTTCCCCCCACCCATCTGTTCACTTTGGTTTTGCAAACATGAGGAAGCCTCCGAAAAAGTACACTAGGGTGTGCCTTTCTTGCGACAACGGCGGGTATCGTTGTACTGTTGAACACACTGATGGTATGCATTTTATTGTCCTCTATTCAAGAAAGAGGACAGGGTAAAAGATTCTCCATCAAAAATGAAAGGTGCGTTGCCCTTGCTTTCCACGGTTCCCTTGTACAGTTGACTACATAATAAGTGTTAGGAACAACTTTGTTTGCGCAAGCAAGATTACGGGGCTTTCATTGAACCAGATACGGGGCTTTCGTTGAACCAGGTACGGGGCTTTCATTGAACTAGATACGTGGCTTTCGTTGAACCAGATATGGGGCTTTCAGTGAACCGGATACGTAATTCTACGCGAGTTCCTGACCACGATACCGAGTGTGCAGGCAATTCTGCTCAAATTAGAATGGGTTGGAAGCAAGATCCGTTCGGAATCTAGGATGCTTGACGGTTCTTGTGAGGGGGGTAATCATGGGCGTGATTCTCGACTCACGCCCAACAGGGACGCATCCTGCACAGCATGAACATATCACGCATATCATATAAGCATAATAAACACATACTGACCGTTTGGCAGTGCAATTTCACCTCTAGCGGAAACGCGGATGTCAACCGCGTCCACGTTTCCGCTAGGCGTTTCTTCCCTCATTCGCGCGCTCGTTTGCAAGAGAGCCTGGGCAACGGATGAGGGAAGCGTTAGCAAAAATAGTATTTCGTATGCGTTGTTTTCCCTAAACAAATTGCACAAACTGAACGGTCAACCACACATCTCGTTGTGGGATGACGCGTTCATTTGGCGGAAGCGGGTGGAATTTAAGGAATTTGAAACCCGCAATAGTTGCGCTATGGGGTTTCATCTTCTTTGAAGCGAAACGGGTACCCACATCATACTAAGTAGGAATATGTGATAATATTTTGAAGCAAAAGATTACTCAGATTAGTATTCAATCTTAGAGATCTTTATTTCGCTGGACAGGGGCACACTCCCGGAGAGAAAGCCTTCCGCCTTTAGTTAAAATTGCATATTTAACAAATGAAACAGTGAGTATTTTCTCTAAGTATTTTCAGACGGTAATACTTAAACACTGGTAATACTTAAACACTGAGTGTTGTCTCGCGTGTTGTCACCATGCCTTAGAAACTCACGATCTCACTCCCAAAGTGACCAAAAACCGTTCGATCGCCGATCGTTCGGTTTTTGGTCACTTTGGGAACGCGTCTGAAAATACTCAGTGTTGTCTCGCGTGTTGTCACCAAGCCTAAACTCGCGATCTTACTCCCAAAGTGACCAAAAACCGTTCGATCGCCGATCGTTCGGTTTTTGGTCACTTTGGGAACACGTCTGAAAATACTCAGTGTTGTCTCGCGTGTTGTCACCAAGCCTAAACTCACGATCTTACTCCCAAAGTGACCAAAAACCGTTCGATCGCCGATCGTTCGGTTTTTGGTCACTTTGGGAACACGTCTGAAAATACTCAGTGTTGTTTCGCGTGTTGTCACCAAGCCTAAACTCACGATCTCACTCCCAAAGTGACCAAAACCGTTCGATCGCCGATCGTTCGGTTTTTGGTCACTTTGGGAACACGTCTGAAAATACCTGGAGAAAATACCAGACAGGTCTTTGCAACCAAGCCGACTTCAGTTCTCACATAAACGTACTGTACGGTTTACGCCCTCCCGAATCTGGAATTCACGGCCGTGAATATTAATTTCACGGCCGTGAATATTAAATTCACGGCCGTGAATATTTCACTGCACGTATGTATACCCCACACTGTTTGCGAGTAAATTAGATTGGGAAAACATTTTCCAACGTTCGTAATGCACATAGATATATCATTTAGACTCTTAGGTAGGAGTTTTTTGAGCTCTTGACTGAGCCGATCCGTGGCCGCATCAGCTCAGTTTGCAGTCGCGACTGCGAGCTAAGCTGAGAGGCCCTTATAACTTTCATGCACATCGCATCAAAACTCAAACAGCGGAGGGGTTCTCGTGCGTTCTAGCGCACGATACTTGGCACCAATATTGCTAACAGCAATATTGGTGCACCCTCAAACGCACAACTTCTGATGTAAGCTATGCGCAAAACGCGTGCTACACATAATGGGTTTGGGTACATGCAAACCCAAACCCAAACATGCCAAACAGCAAAGGGCTTCCCGTGAGTTCCAGCGCACGTAACTTTGCAAAAGTATCACTAGGATATATATCTTTTAGTTGCCAAAGGCCTAAGGCCTCAAAAGCCTTGTGCACGAAGCCATCAATTTATTTCTTTGGAGATTTATTGGGTTTGTGTTCGAGTTTACCCAAACCCAATACATGCCAAACTGAAAAGCAATTCCCGTGCGTTATAGCGCACGAAACTATGCACACATATTTACAAGACACATATCTTTCAGTTCTCAGAAGCTCAAGGTTTGAGATAACTTGTTGGCAAAACCATCAATTTATTTCTTTGGCAGATCTATTGGGCTTGGGTTCGAATGTTTCCAAACCCAATACATGCTAAACAGCGAAGGGCTTCCCGTGCGTTCTAGCGCACGTAACTGCGTAGAAATATTGCCAAGATAATTATCTTTGATATATTCGAAGCACAAGGTCTAAGAAAGTCTGTGCGCAAAATGGTATTACTATTTCTTTGACACAGATTTTAGCGTGATATACAAACTCATAAATCTGGGTCAAAGAAATAATATGTTAACTTCGCGCACAAGCTATCGCAAAACTTGCACTTCAGGAAAGTGAAATATATGCATCTTATCATTATATTTTGCAAAGTTACGTGCGCTGGAACTCACGGGAAGCCCTTCGCTGTTTGGCATGTTTGGGTTTGGGTTTCAAACCCAAAAGGCATCATGCCAGCACGCGGCCGTCTTTAATATACTCAACGGCTTGCCATATGCTCTTGAGGGTGCACTGATATTGATATGAACAATATCACTGCCAAGTTTCGTGAGAAGATTCTCACGAAAACCCCTATTATGCAAAGCCGCAAGTGGTTGAAACCATCTCACACCGCACCAACTTAGCTGGCAGTCGCGAAGGCTAAGCTGATGCGGTTGCGGATGGGGCCAATCGATAGCTCAAACGAAAGGTATTCACCTACTGTAATGAATACAAACGCTTTAGAATCGAATGGTGGAAAAAATTATGTTTCATGCTACATGCAAAAAATTGTTTAGAAGAAGGGGGTGCGGGTGTGCCAGACGCAAAATATTGCACACGCTTGAACCGCTTGCGCTTGTACCTCCGGGGTACCGAGTACGCTAGTCAGACTGCTTGTATTTTTTTTTTTTGGCGCTCGATTGAATTAAGCATGGTTACATGTGACATATAATCTATTCCCCAAAAACAGATCGAAATTTCTATTCCCCATTTTGCACTTTTCTATTCCTCGATAACCTTTTTTCCAAATTTAAGTTGCAGAAGGACCTTTCTGCAATTGTGAATGGGTCCGACTGGCTTGATTTATTTTACCAAGCTGCGCCTGCCTCTAGAGCTCGGTTGATTTCCCTTTCCCAACGTGGTGCCACTGCTCACTTGGTGGCCACGCCCCACGTCGCCTTCTTTTCGGCTTCCACCCACTCAGGCACTTGTTGCCGTTGCAATTGGGTTGCCCCGATGCTTATTCTAGCTGGTGTGAATTAGTGCATACATGTGATGTTTGTGTGTGCTTCTATTGACCCCTTTGGCTACCACTACCTCATCTGCGTAACCGGCGTGGATGGGATATCACGGCACATGATGCCGTCCGTGATCTGTTGGCATCTATGCTGAAGCAAGTCTTTGATGCAGCCCTTGTTATCGTAGAGGATCGCACTCATCATGGGTATGAGTGGAAGCCTGACATCATGGTGCTCAACCACGATGGACGAGGTAGACATATCGTGATCGACGTGAGCCTGGCATTCCCTTGTTGTGCCTCGTGTATGGACCGGGCTGCTCGGGAGCCTCTGCGGGCTGCATCGGTACATGAGCGAGCCAAGAGGGCATTGTACGGACCAATCTGGCCTCACACTCGTTTGCGATGGAGTCCTTTGGAGGCTTGTGGAAATCGGCGCGGAAGTTCTTCGACAATTGTGTACAGCGCAGGCAAGACCGATTGTTTCAGGAGGAGGAGGATGTAACATGGAGCATGCAGAGCTTTTCAACCTATTAGTTGCAGCAGATGGTGGTTGCCCTGCACGGCTCGCGGGGCTACGGAATTGCTTGCAGTGCTAGTCATGATTATCAGCATGGATGAATAAGATATTTGCATGATGTTGGTTTATGTGGCCGTTTTGGCGTTTGTTTGCTGTGTGTTTGACATTTCAATTGTGAGATGCGAACCTTACCATACAGTTTCTGCTACCTCTTTGTATATATTAGCATCGTTTACACAAATGCGCTTTCAGAATTTAATAGATTTTTCGAAAATGGTATTCCCTGAATTCAAAAAGAAATTCGCCTACGGCAGGCTTTTCGGGAACTCGCTTCGCTCTCGAATCGCTCGCGATTCACAAAATTCCCGCTGCCGCCGCCGTTGCTGACAATTCCCATGAGGATTGCAGAACATATAATCTGATGTTTCAGCAGCCATTGCTTCTTTCAGATGAGAGTGACAATTATGAAATGAGGTGGAATTATCCCTTGGGCGCAACCGTCAAAGTAAGGTACGTGTAGTTGAAATCATGTCACAGTAAAATCGATCCTGCTTGCGCTGGGTTTCTATTTTGGCTAACTCACACAGAGCAATGAGAGTGCCACTAACATGTCCATGGCAAAGGGCACCAGCACACACATGTGGCCCGATTGGACAATATGACGGGGATCATTTCGTATGTTACATGGATATACGGTGCGATGTCAGGCGCTCATCCTACGCAGCACTATAGACGTTGCACAAACACTAGCTTAAGTACAGGAACGCCAGCAGGTAAAGATCGTCAATGACAGTCAGCGCAGGTAAGGTATCGGTCTTAGAGGCTATAAATTGTGATGGGATTTTCCCTGTACAATACCGCTCAAATCCGTTGCGTCAAAGCATAAATGGTTTTTTTGCTCTGAACTGGATTTTAACCAGTGACCTCACGGTTGTCGCCCGCTCGCTCTGCCACTGAGCTATTGGAGCTTGTTGATGTTCAAGCTCGATCCTCTTGTGGCACTTATACAGTTTCAGATATTATTACATATCACGATTTCGCGCAGCTTCGATGACATACCGTCATCCGATGGCTGCATCGACTCTCTGACAATCGGTCTAGCCCAGCATGTTTGAGCAGAATGATGCGGAAATACTCCAAAAACACCATCACATCACATACTTACTCCATCATACACAACGATGATTTGTAGCTCCACCCTTTTTCATCCATCGAGGCCCTCCGGAAACTATTTCTCAGCCAGGACATCACAGTATTGCGAAAAATCTGCGCAAACGAAGATAATACACTTCTTGGTTCTGTTAGCTATATTCAACAAGAGTAGAAGGTCTTATGCGATGAAGAATAATGCAACTTTTTTTGGATCGTAGGCATTGGTCTCGCGGCTTACTTTCATTACTAGGCCAGTTGATCTAAAGATATCCACTATGCCTACATTCAGTGGAAATTAATCGCCCAATTCTTACAAGGGGACATATGGCACCAATGAGGTACTAATTGTCGATGTGATGAATTGTGTGTGGTGTCGCGTTGATGATGACGTTCTGTTTATAATGACACAATCTAGGCTCGCATTACATTGACAACTCGTTTCTTACGATGAGACAATAGAGTGTTAAAAACACCTTTCAGTATTTGGTACAATGGCATTTTGCCATCATACAGCATTGCGATCGGCGATCTATGCGTTCACCGATCAAGACATCGCTTTGATAAACTACCCAAGTAAATCCTTTCCCCAGGTTCGTCGTTTTAAAGAGCACGGGTACAAAATCTGAGATGTCAACCACAAGAAAGTGCTTGCAGAGCTGAAGTGATACAAGAAAAGGCAGGATGCTCACAAGAGTGCACCTCGGACGCATTATTTTAACGAGGTTTGCACACTGAGGAAAACAACCAACCACGAAGCGCACAGAGATCAGGGAATTTATATGAGATCGGGTGACAGTAGAATACGATCACCATGAGGATCTCTCCCTTCCGGTCCAAAATGCACCGTTTGGAAGATCTGGTGGGGCCAGGGCAAGCCACGTTGGAGTATCAGCGCCCTGTGCAGCAGTCTTCGGCCCACTCCAGCTGGACATGTCTGTAGCGCACCACCCGGGGCAGCATGCACTGACGATGACGCCCTCTGGAGCGAGCCTCTTAGCCAGAATTCGTACATATGCTGCCATCCCAAGCTTGGAGACACCATACATCGTATTCGGCCACCCTGCTGCCTGATGTGTGCCACCTGGCAAATCATATAACATCGATTGTTATTTCACATTTTAAAGTCATAAAGCTTCACCTATTGCACACCTTACAACTTTCCATATTAGAAAAAGAAAACTTGTAGAAAAAAACATCTTTTGCGCGGGTGGAATGGAAGACACCAACACTCAACGGGGAAAGATATCTACAATATTCAGAATGGTGCAAATTCATCAACAAAGCTGCCTGTTCATTATCATAGTACCATAATCAAGCAGAAGCAAGACATTCCCTCAGACTTTGCCAAGCATCCTCCAGGTTCGAGACGGAAGAATGCTTCTTGAGTAAAATAGCGCAGCAGATAAAATTGGAGCCCTAGAGGCGCGATAGCACAGCGGGTGAGGGCTTTCACTTGACAGTTTGGTCACCCTGTCGCTGCTATCAGATCTCATGCTAGGGTCCTAATATACTCTGCAGGGTCCATTTAGGCGCTGTGCAGCGGATAACAAGGGAAACCCCTGATCACATAGCATAGAAGGGAGAAACGTAGCAAGTGAAAGGTAAGCCCCAGCACAGTGATAGCGTAGCAAGTGAAAGCACTGCGATAGTGGAGAAGGTAGACCTAAAGCCCTGGCGTAGCAATAGTTCCGCGAGTGAAAATGTAGCCCTACCACCGCGGCAGGCTTGATAGCAAGTAGACCTTAAGCCCTAGTGCAGAAACAGCGTATCAAGTACACGTGAATTCCAAGCGCAGTGACAGCGTAGCACATGAAAGTGGAGCCCTGTCGCAGCGATAGCGTAGCAAGTAGACCTAAAGCCCTAGTGCAGCGATAGCGTAGCAAGTAGACCTGAAGCCCTAGTGCAGCGATAGCGTATCAACTACACGTGAATTTGCAGTGCAGTGACAGCATAGCACATGAAAGTGGAGCCCTGTCGCAGCGATAACGTAGCAAGTGGACCTGAAGCCCTAGTGCAGCGATAGCGCTGCAACAAGTACAGGTGAACTCCAAGCGCAGTGACAGCGTAGTGACAGCGTAGCGGATACAAAAGAAGTCTATGGGCAAGGATAACATAGCAAGTGAAAGCGGATCCCTAGTGCCGCGATGGCGTAGCAAATGAAACCGCCCTCGCGTAGCGATAGCGTAGAAACTGACAGCGAAGCCTCGCAGCGATAGCGTGGCAAGTGTATGCGGAGGCGTGGCGAGGTACGTCTCTGGATCGCACCGTCGATATCCGACACAAATTTATTCATTAGCTCCTTGACATCCTCCACAGTCCGAGCTGTCTGCAACCCCGAATCACTTCAGTCAGACTCACTTTAGTCCATCTGACGAGAAGACCGGCCGTATCTTAGTTTTGACTCTCCTCTATTTTCGGAACCACCAGCAGAAAGGTGATGCGGGAGCATTCAAGTACCTGGAAGCGAGCACGGAGAGGTTCCCGAACAATCTTTAACTTTCCGGCACTCGAACACACGTTGACTATTCGTGGCTTAGCCGGATTGCGGACATTTAAAAAAGGAATCAAGTGCTCGCAAAGGTTGATCGTCCCGTTGACGTTCGTCTCAATCGTGAGCTGTGCCTCTGTACTTCCGAATGTATTGCCGTGATAGGCCATTCCGGCGTTATTCACGAGTATGTCCAGCATGCCCAGTTCGCGTCCCAACCATGATCCAAACTCGGCTATACTTGTCACGTTGGTGATATCCAAGGGCTGGAATATTACCTGTCATTCGCGGAGTGCCCCGTGCAAAAGTCGGTTTTATTTGTGTATCTTACAACTCCACAACTCAATTACTCCAATACTTAACAAACGTATAATTATGCGGGCTTATCGAAGAACTATACAGAGTTTTCTACCAAGTTCAGTCACAAAGTTGGGGGTTGGACTGCGACAACCGAGGACCCATCAAGCACAAACACAGTTACAGCAACGCGAGGAGCATTTAGCGTGAGACACATCAGAAAATCCGTCAGGGCATTGCACTGTTACAGGGTAACGCTTCCAATGCAAGGTTTCGGCAAATATGTTGGAAGCATAATCCACGTGAAAGCGCGGGACTGCGTTCTATTTGGTACTTCACCTGTCCACCATTTTTAACTCTGGCAGTTTCCTGTGATATCTTCGACACTGCCGCTTGCCCTTTCTCCGGATCTCTATCGAAACCAAACGAGATAGTCCCTCAGCACACAAGCGATGCGGTGCGAGTGGAATTTCACAGCCATCTGACGATTCGCAGGAGAGTAACGAAAACTCACCGCGCAGTTAGTATGACGGTTAGACCCTCTATTCTCAGCAACTTAGCAATCTCATACCCGATCCCTTTGTTTGCGCCAGTGACGACTGCAACCGTATTATTGGAATACCAGGGCATGTCCTTCAACACCTTCACAGACGAAGGCAAAAGGTGCGAAAAGGGTTATGACTTTGTGATAACTTTCACAGTGCTTGACACTTTTATCACACTTGTATGCCGAACACAAGGCATTTCGTTCTGAGCCATTATAGGAAGTCTTGACCGCATGCGCATCTTTCAGGGAAAACTATCATTTCGTGTTCGACTTATGTTGCAACAGCCGAGCGACAGCTCAACAGCACGCGACTGACTGACGTGAGTCACTCGACTGACGTGAGACGCAGACGTAGACGTGAGCAACACGATGACGAACGGAAGAGCCAACGCGAGAGCATGCCGATGGTTCAACTTGCAAAATCGCACAACCACAAGCACATTAAGGCGCTTGTAGTTCCGCCTATCTGAACTGTAGTAGGAATCATGCCGGACGTTTATCTCGATTCTCAAATCCGAAGTTGGGTATTGATCCCCATCTCGGTCGCGATGTTCCTCCTTGGAGTGCTCCGGCACTTCGTTTCTAAGGTGTGTTATGATCGCACCGTAACAGTGTTATAAGCCCCTTGCTATTGCTGACAACATTTGTCTGGAATTATTCAGTTGATGAAGGGAAGCGATAGAAAGGTTGAGCTCAAAACTGTTCGCGAAGGCCAGTCCATTATTCGCTCGCAACGTTTGCGAACAAACGCTGGCTACATTCCAGCAACTGCGTTTGGATTGAAGAAGGTGGTCTTCACGAACAAGGTGAATGGGTTGCACACAAATACCGCTCTTTATGATTTTGTCTCTGTTGCATGAAGCCTGTACATACATAAATAATTTTACGAAGTCATTTTATCCCTGGTGCGTCGTTTTACGTGAGCAAATCCAGCTGCTCCCAGCGATACTGTGCAGTTTTCCGCACTAAGTGTCCTTACCTTGTAGTTTTTGAAACTAAACTGCGATTGTGATATTGCAGGAGACCGGTGTGTTCCACGAAAACGTTGAGTCCAAAACTCCGGCGAATCCTTTCCAAGCGATGGGCCAGCCAACGGATCCATCCCAACTGGTCGGTTTGCTTCCGCTTCTCCTGAGTATCGTATGCCATGGTTACTGTATCGTTGGTTCCTGCAGCGTTTAGCGCTATCATCTGCTTTGTGCTGTCAAAGAACTTATCCCGTTGAGAGAATTGGCATAGCATTTCGTATACCCCATTTTGTGGTCTATTTTTGCTGTCTTGTTTCCAAACCCTACCTCGGAAACCCTCCACTTGTAGTTGCTTCGTTCTACTACCCTGCTTCTTTCAGAGGCGCATCCCGTGAAGTGCATATCCAAATTAATAGAGCAAGAGTACTTTTCCACCTCGCTCTGTGAGCATTGTACCTTGACATTTTCAACTGCATTGCTCGAATAGCGCGAGTAGAAGCGACACCTGTGGAAGTTGCTGATATTCTCCACTTGTTGCCTTCCAGCTGGACATGATGAAGAAGAACTTGTCTATGGTTGTGCCTCAGGTGTGCGCACTTGTATCTTCATCAGGATACCTGAAATGGCAGTCTGATCCATATATTTTCAAACCTTGTTTGAGCTGACCGCTTCACTGTTTCCCAGATCCTGACGTTCAACTGGGTCAACTTCTTCTTCTCTGGTTTCGTTGTTGGTGAGATCCTTTCCTGCAGTCTGCTGCATCCCTGTCTTCTTTTCGCTTCACGACTTTGCGCTTCGCTGCTTGTGCGCTTCCTCCATGGCGCTTTCTGACGCGTTCTGACTTGGGCCTCCCGGTTATTCGTTGCAGCCAAAGTACCTTTCCCCCTCACAATGCGCTTTCGAGGCATGCTTCAGGTACGACCCTTGCGTTCGTTTTCCATTGCTGTGGTGCGGGGAACGTGCTGGGTATGCACCAGACCCAAGCAGCTTCAGGTCCATCGTGTTTAGGCGGTAGCTTTCTCAGCAACTTTTCTGCATATCGGCGGATCAGTTCACTCAGCGAGCGCGATTGAGTGCATTCCTATCGGTCTTACATTTATGCTTCGCACGAGAAGGAAATATGATCTCGCTGTGTTTCTCGCAGCGTGGTATTGAGCTTCAGGCGCTTGACGTGACGTACGTTAGTAGCCTGTCATGGTGCGTTTACACACCTTCGGACACCTTGAGAGGCAACAACTCCAGCATTTGCAGTGGAAGATGCAGGAGAACAATGGTGTGCGTCGGGATCGCCTGCTTCAGTTCGCGATAGCACATGAGCCGCTTAGCAAAAACGTATTTCTGATGGAAGACCGCTGTCTAGCTTCTGAAAGTCTGTGAACTCGCAGATCGCTGGGTTTGGTTGTGGAATAACAGAGTCCGGGTCTCTGTGCAGGTACTTTTTGAACCTGATCGGCCTGCGTGGGTTGTTCTCGATAGTGTTAGGAGAAAATACAATTGACGACACCCAAATCATGCAGGCAAATTCCCCACCCCACTTGCATGCTTCAAGTTCTTTTCCGTGGTAATTATCGATCTGTGTGAGACACACCAAACCGACTGCTGTATAGCGTGCTTGTTTCTCTCCTTTCAAACCTACATCGGCGGCGGCTCTCGTCGCAAACCTTGATCCTAGCAGGCTGACGTGCGCTGGCTCTTTGGGTAGTGACCTCTCGTTTTTTTTCATAACAGCAACAAATGACTATGGGAGTGGGAGATGCACCGAAAGCATACATACAAGAGCGGGAAAATCTCGAACTGGTTCGTTAAGCTTTTCTCTGGTGTTCTTCGGGATGTCTGATATGTCTTGTGGCTTTTTCCACTTGCCTGCCTACTTGCTGTTCCTGACCGAGACAGTTCTTGCTCATGTACGGTTGAA
This sequence comes from Cymbomonas tetramitiformis, assembly GCA_001247695.2. Taxonomy (NCBI): domain Eukaryota; kingdom Viridiplantae; phylum Chlorophyta; class Pyramimonadophyceae; order Pyramimonadales; family Pyramimonadaceae; genus Cymbomonas; species Cymbomonas tetramitiformis. The sequence continues at coordinate 53,155 of LGRX02033521.1, forward strand.
GACAGTTCTTGCTCGTGTAAGGTTGAACGTTGCTTTCAGTTCTTGGTGTGAAGCCCTGGTGGAAGCCCAACTTGCTTTGGAAATAGTTCCCCCAGAGGTTTCAAGGGCCTGAAAGTTTAGGGTCTACTAGCATAATTTAACCCAAGATGTCGCCTCGATCCAAGTTGTTGTACTTGCTCTGTACGGTTTACTTAATATGGCCTACCCGGAGTGTGTTGATACAGCTCAAGCATCAGTGGATTCTTCCAGTTGTTGAGAAATACACTGAAAAGCTGCTTATGGATAAGTTGGGAATCCCAGACGAGAGAAAGAGATGAAAAGTTGAATTCCGATTGCTTCAAGACACTTAGAAGCCTGTTTGTTGTCTGCTCAAATTTTGCCTTCGGTAGCAAGTTGGTTGGTCTCCTGCAGGAGCCACGTCATAAGTATGCTTCCGCAGTGCTTCAAATGTGACTAAGCACGGTCCATTATTTCAAAACGCATTCGAAGCATTTTCGATATTACACGTTTTCTTTCCAAGAATTTCAGGAGAAACAGAATGGCTGTTCCAGAGAGACGGATTCGAAATCTGGTGTTGTCAGAAATTTATAAACATAACAATGAAACATGATGTATTCATATGCTCTCTGAGGAAAGTGGGCTATCTATGTATACCTTGAAAACTTTTCGCAGATGCTAGGAACATTTTGCAGTGAGTTTCTCTTTGGGGAATTGAGATGTATCCTTTTGATGAGATGAGGGCTAAGTACACAGAAATGTGCATGCAAAAGTCCAAGTTGAGAAGGTAAAACCTGTGAGAGTTTCGGCCAGCTTTCAGTTTCAGATCGGATAACCTTTTGTTGACCATCCAAGAAGCATCCAAAGAAAGTGGCATCATCTGTTTTGCCCGAAATGGTGTCATCCAGTGTGAGGAAAACTGGGACCGGAACCTTGCCGCGCCCATAATTTTATATTAGTAGAATGGCATCGGTTGTTCAATGAGCAATACGACAATGGATACCGGAGCGCCCACTTTATTGTTAGCCAACGGGTCTTGAAGTTGATCAATGATATCTTGCGACGGTGAAATGATTTCTGTCATCAATCATTTTGCAGGGTTTAGAAGAGTGAAATTCACGTATTTTGACCTTGGCGACCGGTTGGCTGCCTACACTACTTACGAGAATACAACGGGCGGTAGCATTCGTCAGTTTTTGTTGGCAATATTTGTGCCAAGTCTCGGGTTATAACGCACGAGAACCCCTACTACTCAACTACTAATTTTCATGGTTTGGGTTTGAAAGAGACAGAATAGACCTAGTAGCTTAGCTTGCAGTCGCGACCGACTGCAAATTGAGCTGATGCGGCCGCGGATTGGTTCAATCAAGAAGAAAATGTTGTGATAGTGTTGTGAATATATGCATATCAGTTACGAACGTTTAAATGCTGGTTTCCTAATGTAATTCGGCTACTGTGACAACGCGAAAACAGGAATGTTGAGTGATAAAATAATACTGTATGAGCACAGGTAACCATCTAACCGAGACGTCGGCAACGGCAGTCGGATAAATATACTAAGAAATATATCCTAAGGAAACCTATACAATAGGGTTTCCGGTCAAATATTGGACTAAGGCGCACAGCGATATGGGCTGCGCGTCGTATACCGCCACGAGTAAGCCGGTCGAATCGGGTCTGTTATCGCAGGAGTTATTAGGGGCTCCACTAGGGGGTCCACTTGGGGGTCAATTAGGGGGATCGGGTCATCTCCACCGGTACTATTGTGTCGCAGCTACAAACAGTGGGTGTGCGTGCAGGTCAAGCGGGAAAGCACACTGCGTGTTGCCAACTGCTGACCGACACCGACAGACAGCGACGACATCACACCGCACCGGCAGACGAGAGCAGATTGGCGCCCTCTCTACAGATACACGATCGGGCAGGCGGGCGTCACATGTCAAAAATGTATTCTCGAATAATGCAATTCATCGTATTCCCCTGGTGATTACTTTTCTATTCCCAAATAGGGTTCATTTCAGTATGAGCGTAGGCAAATGCCGAATATCGCAGTATGTACGTGGGAAAATGATTCGATGGCAGATGAGCGTAGGCAAATGATTTAATAGCAGTATGAAAGTAGGCAAATTATCTTAATCGCAGTTTACGAGTAGATAAATGATTGTAATATACTACATTATGTAGCTAAATCATTTAAGTAGGCTGGGGGGACAGCATGCCACATCTGAGAGTCTATGGAAGGGCGGGGGGCATGTGAAGTGTTGTCCCCCTACAATGGGCAGTCATAGGTGGGAGACGATAGTGAAACGACTTTCACGAAATAAGGATACGTGTACGACGCAGACTTCAATTTACTATGAGCGTTCCTGCTGCGGCGCTGGCCAATGCTTAATGAGTGACGTGGACGAAAATCAAACGTTTGTCAACTTGAAATCAAGCGCGCCGGTGGGCACATAAGCTCGAAGTATATCTGAGTAGTGGGTGAAACAACCCGTCTAAAAATGTATATTAACACAATCCTTGAGCTGTACTAAACTTAAACCTGAAAATCCCCGGTACCTCGAAACGTGAACTACGACTATTACTGATGACACACTACAGCACCTCGAATCAGGACGGACTAATCGGAATCGCCAAAGGTCTGTATAGGGTGTGCATTTTTCTCGGAACAGAAACGGGATCATTTTGGAATAGAAGCGTTGGTGCTATTATTCCGGATTAGAAAAAATAAACTTCGTGAGCTTCCCCAAAGAATTGTCTTGCTTCTTCAATTGCCCAACGATTGCCGGTACGCGTATTGATAGCAAACGCACAAAATCAAGGACTAATGGAAGAAACATACATACAACAAATATGCATATACATATACATACACATACATACACACATATATCGGCGCGGAAGTTCTTCGACAGTTGTGTACAGCGCAGGCAAGAGCGATTTTTCAGGAGGAGGATGCAACATGGCGCACGCGGAGCTTTTCGGCCTTTTGGTTGCAGCGGATTGTGGTTGCCTTGCACGGCTCGCAGGGCTACGAAATTGCTTGCAGGGTCAGTCACGATTATCAACATGGGTGAACGCTGGGAATTTACATGCTGTTTTTCTAGGTAGTTGTTTTGGCATTTGAATGAGATTGTTCATTTGCTGTGCCTTTGACATTTCAATTGTGAGATGTGAACCTTACAATAAAGTTTCTGATACCTCTTTGTATAATTATGTGTAACGTTATTTTGATAATGATAACATCTTCGATATTGTTATGTATACACAAATACATTGGAATTTGGCAATTGAAATTCATCGATTGAGTTAGCATAACAATCGACATCAATCGCTTACTTAAGTTGACAATCGGAATAAATCAATATCCAATCGATAAAAGTCGGAAACGATCGATAAGCCGTTTCCCAATCGATACCAACCCTTGCTGTTAAGCTGCAAGCGCAAAACTTCCAAAATGCGAAGTATGCTCGATGAGTCGTCCCTTACCCCTCGTAGCAATCTCCTTACCGAAAAACGACGAGCATATACCTGAAATTCGGCGACTGGCCTAAGTGTGGGTCAGCCTATTAGAGTGAAGTCAAGTTGCCTTGGAATGAGTTTTTATTTGTGCCTGTTCACTGAGGGTATGTGTGTGATCTTCATATTGAAAATACTGAAAACATATCTTGATCACTTGAACAAGATACGACTAATACTAATGAAAAAGTGTATGATTCACAAATCAGTGTTCTGAGAACAAGAGGGAAGATCAAGATAGGTGATTCATTTTCACACATGCTAAAAACTGAGCAAAAGCATGTCACAGCGATCCGGCGACTATCTTGCATGGAAGTTGCTCTGTATTCGAAAATTTGGTCTTCATACAACACACAAATGGATCGTTTTGTGAAGCCTTCGGCTACATTTTAACTTATATGTTCAGTATATTACAACCTCAACAATCGTAGAGGAATCAGATTCAGACAGTTAGAACGTTGTGATAAGCTTCGCGTTCTACAGTAAGAAAAGGCCATTTGATGTCCCAAAGGCTGGGCCAGTTAACTAACTTATGCGAGCTTAATGTTCGAAAGGTTCGTCCGCCAGTATCTAGTTATCCCTTCACAACTCGGACCTTGTCGTTGCAAATGCCGCGGCCCAGTCGAAGTCCCGTGGCCGAGACCAGGAAATGTCGCCAGTTACCATGTTTTGATAGAAATATCGCTCCCTCTGATCGTGACCGATGCCGGTCACAACCATCTTCCAAGAGTCTACCATAGGATGCTTCCACTGCGTCTCTTGGGTCTTCACATTAAAATAGTACACCTCGCCATGGCTTCTTCTCGAATTCCTGTGGGTCACTTGAGCTAACTTCTGCTGGAAATAATTTTCACTTTCAGAAACAGAATCTGGTCTAGGAATTTGCAGCCTATCGAAGGAGATCTCTTGGCCGACAGGATGCACGGGCAGCGGAGATAACTTTTCGACTTTGACTAGTGGTCGGTGAGGTTTCAAATCCGGCTGAGATGAGCTAGAGCTACTAGAAAGGAGGCTAGAGATAAGAAAAAGACCAGATATTGTGCTAAAAGCTAGTACTACTAGAAGAAGAAGGGCCGTTGGCGTGCTCTGCTCGTCTCGTCGACGTGGCGAATACACTGGAAGCAGGTCCCCAGGATTGTTGCCTTTGTGTGTGCTATTTCGGCGCCCGCTAAGGCTTCGGGACATGTACAGCTGCTTGCCGCAGATATACATCTCAGAAAGCATGTCGCTGGTATTGATTATCACTTGAGAACCAAAAGGTACAAACAAGTGGTGTCGTGCACCGCTGTGGGGATGCCGAAAGCAGAGAGAGGCGCGTCTGACTCCAAGAGTGAAACTGAGGACTGAATTTCCCAGGTGAGCTTCCTAGCACCTAATTGTAATCGTGGTAATGTAAAGAAATGCACTAAGTTGGCTAATCTTTCAGGGTGGTGTCCGTTGCAGTGGGAGATAATGTTGCAGGTATTTCGGAAATAACTAGGATGGGCAACTTAACACCAAAATAACAACTGCAAGTTCACTCCGCGTCCGGAAAGGTCCGCGGCCAGTCCGCGGCCAAAGATGACGGTGGCACGGTCTACTGACGTGGAAATGAGATTTTAATCTCATACGTAAACTAACGCCAAAGATTTAATCCAACGTTTAATATATTCTCGATCGATATGAGCCGCGTCCACGATGGTACGCGTTACAAGCCGGAGGCGATATTTCCATATTTTAATTATTAGTCAGCTAATGAATTTTACCCACCGAGTGTCTCAAAGTCGAAAGTGAAAGTCAAGCTCAACTGCTCAAGCGTCATCCGATCGTCATCTGATCGTCAAGGAAGCTAGGAAGGGTGTGTCACTGTAGCTGTCACAGGGCGGGTGCCGTAAATTGACCTTTTTCTCAGTTTTGAGTTTACTCAATAAATAACATTTTTGTAACAAATACATTTTTGTTCAATAGACTGCAGTGAGCGTTTGGGGGAACTAATTGGCTTCATCGTTTGGAGAGCAGTTGTGTTGCCATCACTGTACTCATTGACTTCATTCGGAGAGCAATGTTGTTGTCATCACTGCACGCATTGGCTTCATTCGGAGAGCGCTTGTGTCGCCATCACGTACTCATTGACTTCATTCGGAGAGCAGTCCAAGGCATGGTATCGATATTCAATATTTTCGATACTATCGATATTCCGATTAATTTTTATTTATTGATAGGAGTTTAGTACATAATAATAATAATATAAAATTTATGGCTACTATCCTTAATCTAGATCCTCCCACAAGGATCTAGCGCAAATGGGCATTGCGACATTGTATGTCGTATTTCTTGGCCCGGCATATGCTTTGGGGCATTATTTCTGAACCTTTTGAGTTATTTATAACATTGGTTTGCTTGAAATGTCGATGGTTTGACCTTTAATCTTAGCGTGGTTTGGGTGGGTGTCACGGGGGACTAGATATCCAGTACTGCCCCCTGTATGACATTCCTCGATGCACGATGTGACAGACGATGACTGCATTATTCGGCTCGAGACCGCGAGTCACAGCGATAGGAGACCGCGAGCCACGTGTTAGAGTACTCGAGCATTACCGTAGCCGTACTCGTACAGCTTTACACAGCGCACGTAGCATAAGCTACTTAGACTCTCTTACTCTCATATGATATATCTTTTACAGACATATATCACCCGTTTCAGCCTCATATTTTTGCGTACAACGATAGTATTAAAACACTGATATACATAATATTATACCCTATATGTGTTTCAAACTATCTATTAGGTTATGTTTGACCACGACGCACCACTGCAATTTCTGATCACACTCCGGATTTCAAATTAGCCGCCAAACGCGTTTTAAACTGGCAGTCAGCAAAACATTACTTGATGATTGTCTTTTGCGGTTGAACTAACACTCCGCAGGTCGGGCCGGCGTTAATTTTACCTTGCCCTTACCTTTTATGATTAGGAATTCTTCTACGATTGCCCTCTCGGCTTTTCAATCAACTTCAATGTCAAAACGCGTTAGTTAATTATCGCATGCTCTGTCAAAATTTGAGGGACGCCTTAGATTTTAGGTTCATTAGGAGCATTTACCGCGGAAGCGCTGGCAAATTTTTTAAAAATTAACAAAACTTAACGAAAATCTACATCTCCAACCCTACGAGAACGACTTGCGCAACATCGTCACCTCCACCAACTCCAACGGTCTGGAAGGACTACCATGTCGTCGTTCACGCCAACTACAACACCGGGATCCCAACCACCAACCGAAGAGCGTAATCCACTTGCTCAACGACGTTTATTTACTTCACGTCAACCTCTTTCGCCATCTCCAACAATCGAAGAAGTCTCCATTACGACCAACGCCCTTCTTCAAGATGTCCATGCGCTCACCGCCAACATGGCTGAGCTCGTCACCACCACCCTCGCCTCGCTTGGATCAGCATTTCAGCGTTCATCTGCCCAGACCGACGAGATCTACGAGAATTACGTCACGAAAAAGGAACTCAGCGACATCAACCAACTCAACGAGACCGTCATCAACGACTTAATCAAAGTACGAGACGAGTGCGTCAACGCCACCTTACTGGCTCGCACTATGGCAAGTAGAACTACTTCATCTTCGACGCCATCTTCAGTCGTAATTACTTCGGACAAGATGTTTGACACCACCAAGGAATTGGAAACTATTCCAGAAGTGACGCCATTGGAACATCGAGATGGCCACGCACTTCCTCCAACCAAGATCAAGCACATCATGGACGACAACACCAACGCCTACAACACGCGCTCCACAACCCCTGACGTCACTCCACTTCTGAAGCAGTTAAAGACCGCCTACTACGCCCTCACGGATATTCACGAGCGTCAACAACAACGAGATCTTCAATTGAACTTTCTCACCACGGGCGGCGACATTGTCTTCAAGCGGTTCTGCGACGCCCTGACCCGTGTCCTCACCGCCACTCGACCTGGCCACGCCCCAGCACTACTTAATCTTCAACGCCGACTGAAGGACGAGGCCTACGACGGTATCTCCAACGGTATTCTGGCTCAACTTCTACTTGCGGCCACTTGTGGCAACACACAAATTGTGTTGTCACAAATTGTGCAGAGCTCCCCACAGGCTCAAGTGGACGGGAGGCTGCTTTTGCTGCACGTGCACTGCCGCCTTATCACCTACCCCCCCTCCCTGGACAACTCCTTCCTCACCAAGGCCAAAGCCCTCCGAATCTCTGAGTCCGAGGACCCCGCCGTGAAGCTCAACACCTTCACCACCCTCATTGGCAACCACAGGCAGCTCCACCCCGCCTTCTCTGGACAGCAGGAGCAGGAGGTCCTCATCGAGATCTTACGGGCCTCCCAGGACACGGCCGAGCACCTGTTCTCCATCCCTCTGTACTTCGAGGTCATCCGTGCCTACGACGAGGACAACCGCCTGACCGCCTCTGGCTACCCCGGTGGTCTTCAGAAGTTCATTGAGGCCATCGGGAAGGTATGGTACACCCAGGGCTCTGCCCACCATTCCCAGCTCCCTGGCTCTTCATCCCGCCCCCGAGCTGCCTCCATGACGGGGGAAGTCCGTGAGGGGGGGCGGGGCTCGGCTGACAAGACCAAGCCGAAGGAGAAGCACCCTGGTGGGAAGAGCGGAAAGGGGGGCAAGGGGGGCAAGGGCACGCACCCTCGGGCTACCACACCACCCCCATCCAGGCCCCGCTCACCACTACGGGGCGGCACCATAGCTGACTTCCTAGAGCATGAGAAGGCCCTGTACAAGGCGGCCAAGTCCAAGCACTCTGGCTCCACCAACAAGGACTCCACCCCCTCTGGCACCTGGAATGGCCTGAAGTTCACCCCCTCCGACCCCAATGACAAGTCCATTGGCCACCCCTGCCGCTCCTGCAAGTTCAAGCACGGCAAGACCGTCACCAACTCCCTCGGCAGGTTCGGTTGTCCCTGCACACTGGCTGAGAAGGCCGACATGTGGGTGAAAGCCGGCCCCCCTCCATCTGTGTTCTGTGAACCATGTCTCCGCCCCCCATCCCTCCACACCCGCACCCCCTGCCACCCCCACCCCACCCCCCTCCGACAGTGCTTCAGCCAGCACCGCATCCGAGCTGGCAGCCCTCCGGCAAGAGGTTGCACACCGTGAGCAACCACCCCTCCGCCACCCCCCCACCGCTCTGAGCTGCACCATCCAGCTAAAGCAGTCAGCTTCCAGGCAGACCAGGAGTTTGAGGAGACTGAGTGGCCCGCCCTCACCAGTAAGCCCTGGATCCCCCAGATCTCTGGCTCGTCACCTCACCCACCTCCCACGGCTTCGGTCAACCACTTCTCCCCCAATCCCTTCAGCTCTCTCTCCCCCTCCGCCTCTCCACCCGACACCCAGTTCTCCTTCCCCCAGCTGGAGCCCCCCGCCCTCTTTGCCTTCAGGTACTTTGACACCGTCACGGCTACTGACTTGAGGGAGGACCCGGACCACGAGGACCCGTCTTGGGAGAAGACGAAGCGGCAGAGGAAGCGGGAGAAGCAGAAGAAGAAGGCCAGGCAGCAGCAGCAGAAGCATGACCGGCAGCACCAGGTAGCTGAGTCACTGGCTTCGGCCAACATCACCGCCACCGCCCCAGTCCAGACAGACATCACCGTGGACTGCAACACCCAGTGCCCTGTGCCCTACCTGACTGACCTCCTGACCGGCAGCACCTCAGTGGCCTCCACCATCTCCGAGGACACTCTGGACACTGCCACCACCCCTCCCACCTCCACCACTCCCCTCCCACCACCATCATCACCTCCCGGCTGCCATCAGCCTGAGCCTCGGGCCATTGATATCCCCCCAGCCACCACAATTGCACCTGACACTGCATGCATCCATACTGCAGTGCCTGGGATGGGGATGCATTGCAGTGTCGCTATCATCAGATATCGGGCACAGGTCCGGATTTGAGAACTGCATAGGTCCCATATAGGTCCGCGCGGTCCGTCATAATACTTCGACAGGTCCCCTATAGGTCCGCGCGGTCCCAAAAAATTCGGTCCCAAAATATCACAAATGTATGGATCCCGCTAGAACGAGCGTGCTTGCGGGCCGAATGTGATATGCGACTTCGCTTATATTTTATAGGAATAAACACGCCCAACATGCAAACATGATAAGCAACTCACGCTCAACATGGAAAGCACACTTTTCACATGATGCCACGCAAAATTGCACGAACAAAATAAGGTGGAGGTGGACACCTGCTTTGCGTTGTCTGGGCTGGCTGGGAGGTTGCTGAGCGGTGTTTACTGCAGCCTGGGCTTGAACAGCACGCTCATGCTTTCTACGTTGCTTCGCAGCAGCAGAAGAAGTTCCAGACGCCGAAGACGTCGCAGGCGCTTTCTTGAAAACAATGCTGCATTTGAGGAACGAAACTCGAAGTGTTTTCTTTGGAGGAACGTCATCGGCGACTACGCTACGTGTTGCTGAAACGTTGCTGCGCTGTTGGTTATCTTCAGCGGGTTGATCCAAGCCAACCGCAACACTACTTGGAAATGTTTGAGCGCTTTCAGTGTTTTCAATGGGCGTGGCAGTGAATCTAACCTCCCCCCAAGAACTATCAGAATGAGGAGACACGCGCGTTTCAGTGATCAGAAGCGCAGGTCTGGTACCATCGATTGGCGTCACTTCGCACGACAGCGTTCGCTCAATTTCGAGGACTCCTTGTGAAGGAGATACTCCATACGCTCGGCCACACAACAACCCACATAAAACTAATAGCAATATACGGTGCTTCATAGCGCTGACTAATAATATTTGGCCCCTTAGAAAGACTTGGAAAATGTAAACCACTTAGGGCTTACCATTACTAGCGTGGACAGAATGCCGAGTCATTCCCACCAGATCGTGATGGCATAATATTCATCTAGCGGTGTAGCAAGAACACCTGAGAATGATCGCCCGACCTGCAAGGAGATTTCTCGATAGGTCCGCCGTAGGTCCACGCGGAGATCCGGACCGGTCCAATATTGGAGAATGTGGACAGGTCCCTCATAGGCCCACGCGGTCAGGCCAAAACCGGGCTTATCGGCTCATAGGTCCGAACCGAATCGAGCCGTAGGTCCCTGATAGGTCCGAGGTACCATTTTGAGGGCCTCGATAGGTCCAGGACCGGTCCCATAGGCCTTGACAGCGACACTGATGCATTGGGAGGGCACGCATACAGACCTGGTCCACACTGCTGCCGTATACACCGGCGCACCACAGCCTGGCTGTAACACTCCCTCGGTCACACGCACCCTAGTAGCCATTGCCATGCACTGGTTCTCCTTCACGGTTGCTGTGCTTCTCACACTTTTGCACATAACACTGACATACACATTCTATATGTCACCTCGGCCGGCTACCACCTTCTCACAGCCGGCCTCTGCCAGTGCTTCGGCATCGGCCAATGCCTCCACACAGCCAGCCTCCGGCCGGTGGTGCCACGGCACCGGCTACTGCCTCACCTCAGCCGACCCCCGGTGGTGCCACGGCACCGGCCACTGCCTCACCTCAGCCGACCTCCGGTGGGGCGGTGGCCTTGTCGCACCAGCTACTGCCTCTCCACAGGCGGCCTCCGCCAGTGCTACGGCACCGGCCAACCACACGCCACATTTGCCCTCCGGTGGTGTCACCGCAGCTCCCACCACACTCTGTGAGCCAGCAGCTGCCTCCACACCGCCCCTGGGACACAGTGCCGATGAGGCCCTTGTTGTGGGCACGCCCACCGATCACACCGTCTATACTGACGGTGCAACCGCTGCTGACACCCCTACATCTCTCAGCACAGCTCTCGAGGCCGACACTACAGTGGCCTCCGAGCAACTGCCTACACCCGGTGCCCCTGACAGCTCCCCGGCCCCCTTGGATTATACACCATACCCCGGCGCTTGAGAGTATTGGCCGGTGGGCCGATGTCTCCGACTCAGACTGCGAGTCAGACACCGAGGGCTATCCGCCCCAGCACACACCTCCTCCTCCTCCAGTATCCGACACTGACGGTACGGTGCCTGCTCAGCCCACTGCCGATAGGGCAACTACACGGGCTACAGCGGGCACCCTGCCTGCATTGGTGGACACTGACCGGCTGGCTGCTACCTCAGACACACACATGCAGCCCCCGGTCCCGTCCACAGTGCAGGCCTGTGCCGTCACACCGGATTTCGACTTCCCTCCTGTCCCTGAATCTCAGGAGGACACCTCGGAGACCACTACTAAGTGGAAGCAGTTCATGGCAGACACCTCGATCCGCACTGACACACCTCGGCCCCGGCCAAACAGCTCACACCCCCCAGAGCACTCTCAGTGGGATTTCTCAGTTATGCCATCTCCCTCCTTCCATCAGCTTAATCAGTTCCTTGAGAACTACAGCCTATCCTAACCCACTCCTCATATTGCACCGACGACCCTGATGATGATTGGGCCCAGTTTGAGGTCTTTGATGACCACCATTTGGGCCCCAAAGATCAGCATTGAGGTCTACGACCCTGCGGTTGCAGCGCCGTGGGGAGAGACCTCAGCTGCACCGACGGTGCCCCGCACTGTCACCACGGCACACCAGTGTTCCTCCCTCTGCTTGGGAAAGGCCGCCGTGCCTCCAACACGCACGGACACCTCCTTGTAGATTCAGGAGCCTCACATCTCCTCCTGAATAACAAGGAGCTCTTCACTGAGTTGTCCCCGTGCACCTCCAGCATGGCCACAGCCTCAGATCAGCATTACAGGCCTCACAGTGTCGGCACAGCCTCCATTGATTTCCAGTACACCGTGCCTATTCTAAAAATATTGCGGCGGGTATACCCACCGTAACGCCAAACTTTGCAAGCTCGTACCGACCGCACAAGTAGGTTGCGGGGGTTAAACATATGGATTTTCTGTGACCCAAGAGGTTGATTAAAGGACGGAAAACTTAATTTACACGACTCCGATAAGTTTTGGGCACATTACACAACCTTGAAGTTGGGGAAATAACGGTGGGTAGAAAACTTCGCTTACGGTGGGTATACCCATTCAACTCTATTTGCAGACTTCTGCAGCTTGGTATAACATCAATATACTTATTTTTTCGATATGTACTTTGATTTTGGTATATAACCGACGTACTTTTTGGTACAATATGTGCTGCCACCTCGCAGACCTCCGACACTTGCACATTCAAAATCAGGTACTATGCACACCAAATATACTATATACACATTGCATTCCGATGATATTAGGGTTTGGGTATTTGGGTTCGTTTGGCCCGTTATCAAGTCATTTCTGGCGCATGTGGAGGCTCCATAGAGATTCACGGGAGTGTCTAGAACAAGTTGGTCACTGGTGACATGCCGTGATTCGCAGCTAATCATCGGTAATTATTGATACCCTTCGGGTGGGTATACCCACCGTAAGCACCTCTTACGGTGGGTATACCCACCCTTCGTAGAATAGGCAACCGACGGCAATTGGATCACACTCCCATTTCTACAAGCCTTCTATGATCCAAATGCCCCAAACCTCCTCTCAGTCCGCCAGATGCTCAGACACGGGGCCCGCTCCCCTGACTTCATCGACCTCACATGGCACCACGGTGCTTCTCTCTTTGACCTCTATGACACTGGCAGAGACTATGTTGTACACCCCAACAGCTGGCGAGCCACCCCGTCTGCCCACTCCATAGCACAGAGGAGACCCCTCCTGCAGCCTGCCCCTTCAGAGCTTGCAGAGAAGGGCACGGTCGACTGGATGGTTGCTAGGTCCGCCTATAGACAGTTTGCTCAGCACAGTCCATACGGCTATTGTGACACAGACCTCTACACAGACGGCATCCCCTCACACCACTGAGGATTTCTGTTGATAAAGTGTTAAAAAGTGTTAATTATGTGTTAAAAAGTGTTACCCTACATTCTGGGAAAATCTGAAGACGCGTCTCCTGAACGTCTTCTGAACGTCTTCTGAGACGTCTTCTGGACGTCTTACCGGGTCAGACATCGGAAACGTCGAAAGACGTCTTCGGCGCGTCTTCTAATGTCTACCATCTTCAGTTTTCCGAGAAGACGTGCGAAAGATCTTCCGGGAAGACATCCAGAAGTTATCTTCTGGACGTCTTCTGCATGTCTTCTGAATCCCGGAAGACGTCTTCTTGATATCTTTTAGGCGTCTTCTGTACATCTTCCCGGAAGATCTTCTGGACGTCTTCTGAAACTCAGAAGATGGTAGACATTAGAAGACGCGTAGAAGACGTCTTCTAGATGTCTTCTAGATATCTTCTGGAACCCAGAAGACGTCTAGAAGACATCTTCCGGAATTCAGAAGATGTACAGAAGTCATGCAGAAGACGTTCAGAAGATATCTTCGGGACGTCTTCCCGGAAGATCGCCTGGACGTCTTCTTAAACTCAGAAGATGGTAGACATTAGAAGACGCGCCGAAGATGTCTTCTGGACGTCTTCTGGACGTCTTCTGGAGTCCAGAAGACATCCAGAAGACGTCTTCCGGAATCCGGAAGATGTACAGAAGACGTCCAGAAGATGTCTTCTGGATGTTTTCTGCAACTCTACCAAAAGTCGATATACGTATGCGTTCAGGTTACACGCATGCAGTTCGCTGGCAGGATGATACGCAAATGGAACAAAGAACGTTGCAGCACTCGGGTTTATTTACAAAGCTATTTATTTACATATTTACAGTTTCAATCATCAGAACCGTCTTCACTACTAGCACTAGAAAGGATTTCCTTCCTCTTCGGAGACCCCGCTTCGGAGCTGGTGGTTTCGTATGCCCGATGCAAATTCTCCTTGAAGATGGGGCGGAGGTGGCTGATGGGAACCACCAGGCCCCACTTTGACTTGTCCCCGAAGGGGTAAGTCTTCTCCTCCATCGCAACGAGAAGTTGGGACCCGAGGCCACCCGGCCCGGCCATCTTGTCGTTCGCCTTGAGGCCCTTGCCGTACAACTTCTCCAACCCGACAAAGGCCATTTGCATGCCACTTTGCCAGACGGAGAAGAGCAACGGGGCGTTATCAAAGCCTACGTCGTCCTTGTCGACGGCCAAAGAGAGCACCTGGGTGCAGTCACACAAAAGTTTACGATCAGCTGCAAATGTCACTTACGTGATTAAAGAAACTAAATACATATCCAGAAGACGTGCGGAAGATACCCAGAAGACATATGTGATATCTTCTGGATATCGTTTATTCAAGGGTTGTGCTTGCAGAACCATACCTTGATGCCACAATACTCGCCATTCAAGTGAAGGGCGGTGACCGACTTCTTTTTCGTTGTACTGTACCCAACTTCAAGCCATGGGCGGCCACAACTGTTGAATTGGCTGGGTGCGTTATCACCCCCGTGAGAAGGGGCATGTCCGCGGTCCATGCCGCGGACTTCCCCTTCTCGTGGTAGTACCCCGTGGGGAGTATCTCCGGATCGTTCACCAGATCCTCGGGCACGCAGTACAATACCACGTGGCTACCCACCTCAAACCCCTCTTCAGCATCCTCCGCCACCGCATTCTTCTTCCCCTTCGGGTCCTCCGCCACCGCCTTCCCCTTCGCCTTCGGGTCCACCGATGCCGCCTTCCCCTTCGCCTTCTTGTCCTCCGCCACCGCCTCCGCCACCTTCCTAACCTTAGAGCTGCCCGCCTTTTTTTCCAGCTCCTCGATCTGCGTCTTTGTCTCCAACTCGACCTGCAAGCATGCCGCCACTGAAACAGGCATATGTTAGTATGTTATACCAGAAGACACTCAGAAGACACTCAGAAGACACTCAGAAGACACTCAGTCATACTTGCCTACTACCTAAGCCCTATTAACTAAGGAAGACGTGCAGAATACCCTCAAAACGTCTCTGAGGTGTCCTGGTGACGTCTTCTTGGTGAGACAACAAAACAGGTGAAACAGAAATTAATTAAGCAAATTAACGTACCCATCACATCCTTCGCCTCACCGTCCAAGGCCTTGGCGGGCAGCTCGTGCAGCACCAACCCGTCGATGCTGAGCAACACTGCCTTTTTTTGCTCGTGCGTTGGGTACTTGGATCGGGCGTCGGTCTCAATGACCAACGCCTGAATGGCGTCCGTGTGCTTGCGGTAGTATGGGTGGGCGGTCCGGGAGGCGTGCCAAACCCACTTTCCCTTTTCGGTGCCCCTCCCCGACACACAGGTATACACCCCATACCTCCAAAAAATTCTAAAATCGCAAATCATGTTCCTGAGGCGCCTGCTCACATCACGAACATCGTAGTCGTCGCTGCAGGCCAGGACTTCCTCCCTGAAGGCCGTAGCCGCAAACGCTTGGTCCGTTACGTTAAGAAGCGGGTCCAGCCGCCCGTCGCAAATCCGCTCCACCATGATGCGGGTGAAGTCCGCTTGGAAGTGGAGCCCGCCCGTCTTGGACAACTTCTTCTTGGACTCCCCCCGCTGGTTTCCCCCACCGCCTCCGCTCCCCTCCTCCCCATCCCTTGCTACGAGCCACTTGATGAAGTTTTCGTCGCTGGCGTCGCCTCCCACCGCCGCGACGAACGACTCAAACTTCTCCCGGAGTAGGTCACCCTCCTTCACCCCGATGGCATTCTTTCTTTTCAAGGTATTAGACATTTTGTTTTCTGAGTTCTTTAAAAAGTCAAACTGTGCTGGAAGAGCGTAAACGGGCACTTTTTAGCGCCGCAAAGATGCCCGGAAGACGGGCAGGAGGTCTTTCGGGCGTCTCTGGCGCATCCCGTTCCGTACCCCGGTGATCGTACCGGTATCGAATCGACACCAACGTTCAAGCTAACATTCAAACAGTGCCGTCGATCAGCGAGCCCCTTTACCTATCGCGTCGGATCGGTCGAGTGAACTCTAGATGGTTTTTGACGGGAACATCGAGGACTCTCTGTAGGGAAACGCGGTTTTATGAATATAAGTTTTGCCGTGCAGCGGGTTTCCATCATCGTGGGTGCATGGCCGAGTGGTCAAATATGGTAAGCCGAACGCGTCTCGCGCGAGGGTGAGGGGTTCGAATCCCCTTGGAGGCATGGGCATCCACGATTCCCCTTGTGTTCTAGTGATGTTCCCCGTGCATGTGGCACGATGTGGCGATTGCCGCCAACGACGCCGCTAGTGCACAAGGGGCGTTGTGGGTGCCCACCCACGCCTTCATGCCATTTTAAGTTTCTGTAACTCATGGAGACCGTCCGATTAAGACTGGGGGGGTTCATCTGGACCGCAGATTGCACTGTCCGCTGCGCGCGTGATCGACTCTTCGACCGTTGCTAGGAGCGATGGTGCTCTAAAACAAGAGCAGTTTCTTCTACCAAATTAGGCGGCCGTTTTTACTTAGTAACTTGGTACGTTTGACCCTCTCCCGAACAAACCACTTGTTTTTTTGCAATTCTACCTTCACAGTACGGTTTTGCCCAATATTGCGCACCTTATATGTTTTTTTGTTTTTCGCGATTTTTTATAGTTTTTTTTCAAAAAATACAAAAACACCCAAAAAACATTCGGAAGACACCCCAGATATCTTCTGTGCATCTTGTTACCCTCCAGAGATGTCTTTGAGGAAGACATGTCTTCTGGAAATTTGTAACTTGTAGAAGTTCCCGTCAACGTCTTAACACCCCTCTTCGGGGCGTCTTCCTCATTTTTTTGACGATCTTCTACGCGTCTTCTAATGTCTACCTAGGCCCTGTCTTCCGCGTGTCTTCTGTGTGTCTTCTGTGTGTCTTCCGCGTGTCTTCCGCACCTCTTCTGGGTTCAGGAAGACATATATTCCCCGAAGGTGTCTGGAAGATGTACAGAAGGTATCTGGGGTATCTTCCGCAAGCACAGTCAAGAAGACGTCCGGAAGATGTCGGGAGATGTCTTCCGCGTGTCTTCTGGGCGACTTCTGAACGTCTTCTGAGTGTTTGTCTTCAGGATGCCCTCCGCACTACCTTGGCCAAGTGTCCTTTGTATAGGAGATAGAATGGCAAGTAAACGTGCCGCGCATCTCCAAAAGGGGGAAGCGCCCCCAAAGACGAAAATGTCGTCCTTCAAACGAGCGATGCTCACTAAACCCCCCCCCGAATCCGCGGCGGAGGTCTTCCGTCAATCCAAGCCGGAGGTCTTGAAGGGGAAGATGGCAGCGGTGCACGATTGGTTGTCTACGGTGTCGCCATCCCGCGAGCTGGATCATGAGATGACGGCATGGCTCGGGGAATCCGTCTACATTCATGAGCATTCCCCTGCAACAAGGTGCTTGCTTGTCTCCATAACCCACATGCATCTATCATGCACATTTATGCAGTTTGGAATGCATACAACCGAAGATGTGTGGAGCATCTTCTGCGCAACTTCCGGACGTCTTCCATGTGTCTTCTATGAATTCACCATCACAATGTTTTCGCAGGGCTGAAGATCATGAGGACGCGGTTCGTATTTGCGTGCCGCGTCAAAGCAACCGGCCACCTTTCGGCTTAGCAGAGCCCACTAATGTGCTTTTCTCGGTTCAAGAGTTTTTTGGCTATGTGCAAGAAATTTCAGACTTGCATGAACCGGGCTTTAAGGAGCATACGTGGGAGGACATTTTCTCCGATCCATTGGACTTGGCCGATGATCTGGGCACGGTGCACTTTCGACAACATAAGTGGCTGCTTGAGCCTCCCATTGGCGTCAACCTCCAAGGAATGGTGTTGAAGATACGGGATGCAATCGCATCGGGCGAACCATATCATCGTCCTCCGGAGCTTGTGAGTGATGGGGATAGGCGGATGAATCCGCAAAGGCTTACACCTTCACCTCCGGCCCCAATGGATGAAGTTGTGGACATGACCTATACCGAAGTCCGTGAGCCCGAGGACCCTCCCCCGGAGATGCCAACACGAAGGTGCGAACCGGTTGGCACGGCATGCCCGTATCTCCATGAAAGATGTATGCCTGCACGCTCCATCGGAAGTCGTTCCGAAGACGTCCCGAGCGTCTTCTGCGCATCTTCCGGGCGCATTCCGGTCAAGCTTATTCCCGGCGGATGCGTGTGACATGCTTGCGCAGGCGGATGAAAGGCCCCGTAGCACACCGCACCATGCCTCCCACGCCCGTCGAGTTGGCGGGTGAGACGCAATAAGATGACGGGGCCGCCGTTGGTATCACGTCCAACCGTGCCCCCCTCCCCCCGGAGAGGCCAACACGAAGGTGCGAACCGGTTGGCACGGCATGCCCGTATCTCCATGAAAGATGTATGCCTGCACGCTCCGTCGGAAGTCGTTCCGAAGACGTCCCGAGCGTCTTCTGCGCATCTTCCGGGCTCATTCCGGTCAAGCTTATTCTCGGCGGATGCGTGTGACATGCTTGCGCAGGCGGATGAAAGGCCCCGTAGCACACCGCAACATGCCTCCCACGCCCGTCGAGTTGGCGGGTGAGACGCAAGAAGATGACGGGGCCGCCGTTGGTATCACGTCCAACCGTGACCCCCTCCCCCCGGAGAGGCCAACACGAAGGTGCGAACCGGTTGGCACGGCATGCCCGTATCTCCATGAAAGATGTATGCCTGCACGCTCCGTCGGAAGTTGTTCCGAAGACGTCCCGAGCGTCTTCCGCGCATCTTCCGGGCTCATTCCGGTCAAGCTTATTCCCAGCGGATGCGTGTGACATGCTTGCGCAGGCGGATGAAAGGCCCCGTAGCACACCGCAACATGCCTCCCACGCCCGTCGAGTTGGCGGGTGAGACGCAAGGGGACGCCGGGGCCGCCGTTGGTATCACGTCCAACCGTGACCCCCTCCCCCCGGAGAGGCCAACACGAAGGTGCGAACCGGTTGGCACGGCATGCCCGTATCTCCATGAAAGATGTATGCCTGCACGCTCCGTCGGAAGTCGTGCCGAAGACGTCCCGAGCGTCTTCTGCACATCTTCCGGGATCGTTCCGGTCAAGCTTATTCCCGGCGGATGCGTGTGACATGCTTGCGCAGGCGGATGAAAGGCCCCGTAGCACACCGCAACATGCCTCCCACGCCCGTCGAGTTGGCGGGTGAGACGCAAGGAGACGACGGGGCCGCCGTTGGTATCACGTCCAACCGTGACCCCCTCCCCCCGGAGAGGCCAACACGAAGGTGCGAACCGGTTGGCACGGCATGCCCGTATCTCCATGAATGATGTATGCCTGCACGCTCCGTCGGAAGTCGTTCCGAAGACGTCCCGAGCGTCTTCTGCGCATCTTCCGGGCTCATTCCGGTCAAGCTTATTCCCGGCGGATGCGTGTGACATGCTTGCGCAGGCGTATGAAAGGCCCCGTAGCACACCACAACATGCCTCCCACGCCCGTCGAGTTGGCGGGTGAGACGCAAGGGGACGCCGGGGCCGCCGTTGGTATCACGTCCAACCGTGACCCCCTCCCCCCGGAGATTCCAACACGAAGGTGCGAACGGGTTGGCACGGCATGCCCGTATCTCCATGAAAGATGTATGCCTGCACGCTCCATCGGAAGTCGTTCCGAAGACGTCCCGAGCGTCTTCTGCCCATCTTCCGGGCTCATTCCGGTCAAGATTATTCCCGGCGGATGCGTGTGACATGCTTGCGCAGGCCGATGAAAGGCCCCGTAGCACACCGCAACATGCCTCCCACGCCCGTCGAGTTGGCGGGTGAGACGCAAGAAGATGACGGGGCCGCCGTTGGTATCACGCCCAAGCGTGCCCCCCTCCCCCCCGGAGAGGCCAACACGAAGGTGCGAACCGGTTGGCACGGCATGCCCGTATCTCCATGAAAGATGTATGCCTGCACGCTCCGTCGGAAGTTGTTCCGAAGACGTCCCGAGCGTCTTCCGCGCATCTTCCGGGCTCATTCCGGTCAAGCTTATTCCCGGCGGATGCGTGTGACATGCTTGCGCAGGCGGATGAAAGGCCCCGTAGCACACCGCAATATGCCTCGCCCACGCCCGTCGAGTTGGCGGGTGAGACGCAAGGGGACGACGGGGCCGCCGTTGGTATCACGCCCAACCGTGACCCCCTCCCCCCGGAGATGCCAACACGAAGGTGCGAACCGGTTGGCACGGCATGCCCGTATCTCCATGAAAGATGTATGCCTGCACGCTCCGTCGGAAGTTGTTCCGAAGACGTCCCGAGCGTCTTCTGCGCATCTTCCGGGCTCATTCCGGTCAAGCTTATTCCCGGCGGATGCGTGTGACATGCTTGCGCAGGCGGATGAAAGGCCCCGCAGCACACCGCAACATGCCTCCCACGCCCGTCGAGTTGGCGGGTGAGACGCAAGAAGATGACGGGGCCGCCGTTGGTATCACGTCCAACC